>CAIGQW010054212.1:10900486-10915330 GCA_903798125.1 Danio choprae | reverse complement strand
GTTGTGAGAAAATGCAGCAAGTTTTCTTAATGTGTTTGTGTTGTGAGGATTTAAAACCTGTATACTGTCAAACCAATGAAGACCTTTTCTTAATTTGCTGGTGTTTTTTGTAATTACAAGTGTTTTCTTAAGCTCTCTCGGCCACCGTAGAATTCAGATAAGAGTTGTTGTTGTGGTTTGAATTAATCGTTAATCATACGTACAGTACTTTAAACTGACTACTTGAACTATTATAATATATTATAACTAATATTATCGCTAAATAAAATGAAAAATGTAAACATTGTGCTTCCAAGATTGCAGCTTTCTAACGATGTCATTATTCATGTTTTTGTCTGCATCTCCGTAATTGCATATAATATTGCGCTCATTTAAATTATGAAAATGTATTACCATGAACAATGTACTTTGTGATATCACTATATAAATGATAGAGCATAATATAACTTTTTATTTGAACAATACGATTTATATTGTCATATCGGACAACCCAACCTGTATTCAAGCTAATGAATTTTTCTTTTTCCTGCATTACACCAGAACCTACACTCAAAATCAGATCTGTTTGACTTTGCAAAGGCACCATTGCAAACAAGTCAAACATTTTTTTTCTTCTGCGGGGCACCTTGACATGAAAATCTCTGCGAACACAAATCTCAATGGTCACATTATACAAGTAATCATTCATTCACAATGGAAACAATGCACATCCTTCGGGATCTGTTGATGAGCTCTGAAACTGTGACGGAATTAAAAAGAAAAAGATGGAGAGCTGAAATGAGATGGGAAATAATAGAGACAAAAAACATCAGGATTGAGCTTGCATGGACTCGCTGAACTCCATTTCTGCTTGAAGAGGGTTTATGGCAGTTGTATGGGAACAATGTTCATTTTGCTGAATGAATGTGAGAATCGCAGTGAAAGAAAAAGTGAGCGTGTCGTTGCTTCATTTCCAACATGCTCAAATCCCCCAGCTCAGACTGCCAGTGTTCATCCGCCGAGCTGAGGTATTGTCTAACGGCCCATTAAAGATAAAACACATCCAGCAGCTCAAGAACTGATCTCTACGGCGATATGCTCATCCTTGCACATTATATCAGAATGCCTTAATGCTTTAAGTGTCAGTTTAAGTGCGCAAAGAGACGTGAGATGAAATAATATTGGCTGCTGGTGAAGTTGTGTCTATGTGTAATTGAATTATAGTAGAATATATAGTAGAATATATGTAGTTGTACTATTAGTATTATATTGTATTTCATATAAACTACATATTAATAATATTAATAATGATAATTTATATATAATTTTATGTAAATCAATATACAGTTGAGGGCAAAATTATTTGTAAAACTGTAATTCTTTTTCCAAATATTTAAAAACATAATAGTTTTAATAACTAATCTATAATAACTGATTTCTGGCAGTTCATTCCGCTGTGGCGAACGCTGATTATTAAAGGGACTAAGCCGAAAAGAAAATGAATGAATGAATGAATGAATGATTTGTTTTGAATTTTGCTATGATGATAGTACTTAATATTTTACTAGTTGTTTTGCAAGATACTAGTATTCGGCTTAAATTGTTATTTAAAGGCTTAACTAGGTTAATTAGGTTAATTAGACATTTGGTTAATTGGCAAGTCATTGGACGTCAGTGGTTTGTTCTGTAGCCAATAAGAAAAACACATATTTCTTAAGAGAGGTAATACAATTGACTCTAGTATTGTTTTTATTAAAAACTGATTTTATTCCATTCAAACTAAAGGAAATAAGAATGAATATTTCCTTACTCGGTTAAACAATTAAAAAAAAAATTGAATATATAATTTTCACTTTAACTGTATGTCAATATAATATAGCATTATATAATACAGTCATTAGGGTTTTTCCTTTTGGCATTTTTAATATATAATTTTTTTTAAAACATATTTTATCATTTATTTAATATTTACCTAACACACAATACTTTAAAAAAGAAATCAGAATCAGAATGGGTTTTATTGCCAAGTGTGCTTACACACACAAGGTATTTGTTTTGGCTACAGAAGCTTCCAGTGTACATAAAGTGACAAGTGACAACACGAAATGATATAGATATACACATTACCAGTCAAACGTTTAGAAACAATAAGGTTTGTTAATGTTTAAAAAAAAAAAAGCTAATTCTGCTCACGAAGTTGATGAATAATACAGATAAAACTATGAAATTGTGAAATATTATAACAATTTAAAATAACTGTTTTGTTACTGAATGTAGTTTCAAATTTTCTTAATTGCTGAGGTTCAACATTGCTGAATTTTCATCACCATGACCCCAGTCTTCAGTGTCACATGATTCTTCAGAAATCATTATAATGTGTTGATTTGCTATTCTATTATGATCAGTTATTTTTTGTACAAAATCACTTTATTATTATCACTGCTGAGAATGTTTTGCCTTGCTTCATAGTGTTGTAAAAACTGTGATACATTTTAACTGCATGGTTCTTTATGAAAAATGTTAAAAACAGTAGCTTTTATTTGCAATCCCTTTTTTACATTATAAATATATTTATAATATAAAAAAGAAAATATATTTTATAATATAATATAATATAATATAATATAATATAATATAATATAATATAATTGTAACGCCTGGCTGGCGGATGGTGACACAACGAGACTGAGCATGAAGCACATTACAAAACGGGTTTATTGAACACTTACGGGGAACAGATATTGGATGCGGGAAGATAGGACGACACAGGAACAGAACCACACGAATCAGAATACCGGACAACGAAGGACACAGATGAAAGGGTATAAATAGATAAAGGATTGATTACACTGATGACACAGACGGGATGAACACAGGTGGAACAGATGAACAATGACGGTGGCGGGAGAAGGACAAAAAGGAATCACATGACAATAACAAAAGATGATATAATATAATATAATATAATATAATATAATATAATATAATATAATATGGGCAGCACGTGGGTAGCACAATCGCCTCACAGCAAGAAGGTCACTGGCTGGGTCAGTTGGCATTTCTGTGTGGAGTTTGCATGTTCTCCCCGTGTTCGCATGGGTTTCCTCCGGGTGCTACGGTTACCCGCACAATTCCAAAGACATGCGGTACATGTGAATTAGGTAAGCTAAATTGTCCGTAGAGTATGTGTGTGAATGAGTGTGTATGGATATTTCCCAGTGATGGGTTGCAGCTGGAAGGGCATCCGCTGCGTAAAACATTTTTCATTCATTCATTTTCATTTCGGCTTAGTCCCTTTATTAATCTGGGGTTGCCACAGCGGAATCAACCGCCAACTTATCCAGCATATGTTTTACGCAGCAGATGCCCTTCCAGCTGCAACCCATCTCTGGGAAACATCCATACACACCCATTCACACTCATACACTACGGACAATTTAGTCTACCCAATTCACCTGTACCGCATGTCTTTGGACTTGTGGGGGAAACCCACGCCAACACAGGGAGAACATGCAAACTCCACACAGAAACGCCAACTGACCCAGCCGAGGCTCGAACCAGCGACCTTCTTGCTGTGAGGCGAACGTGCGCCACTGTGAGGCCTGCGTAAAACATATGCTGGATAAGTTGGCGGTTCATTCCGCTGTGGCGACCCCAGATTAATAAAGGGACTAAGCTGAAAAGAAAATGAATGAAAATATAATATAATATAATATAATATAATATAATATAATATATAAATAGCAATTATTTTACATCAAAGAATCCTAAAAGTAAAAAAAAGTTTCAGCACTAATAATTGTAAAAATCATTATTAGTGATTTTGTACCAATAATAACAGAACAGAAAAAAAAAATAAAATTATATATATATATATAATACAAGAATATAATAAAAAAAGAAAATACAAAACAGCACAAATTTTAATAATGATAGTAATAATAATCATAAAAGACTTACACTAACCAGCCTGGTGTAACGCCTGGGTGGCAGATAATGACATGACGAAAGATATATACAAAAACGGATTTATTGAACACTTACGGGGAACAGATACTGGATGCGGGAAGACAGGACGACACAGGAACAAACAAACCATACGAATCAGAATACCGGAACACAATGGACACAGACAAAAGGGTATAAATAGATAGGGGATGATTAGACTAATCACACACAAGGGATGAACACAGGTGGAACAGATTGACACTGATGGTGGCGGGAAAGACAATACAAAGAAATCACATGACGAAACAAAGGAAGACACGGAAGAACACTGACACCTGGCTTACACTAAAGCCAGACCTGGTACAGCAAAACAATGTCCTGTAATTAATTAGCGATGCTCATAATTCACACTTTCTCAACTGCTTCCAGAAAGTTTGGAAATAGGAAGAAGAGAAAGTGAACAGATTAAAGCGTTCTGCTCTGCACCATTGTGTTGACTGCCATAAGAGAAGTGGAAGCACATGGATATGAATTCAGCAGGTGTAAGAGACCCGAGCAAGTAGTTAAAATCATGCTGACGCTGCTGTTCTCCCTCTTTCCCTCGCTCTCATTTATATTTCTCTGACACACATTCACAATCTACAATCCTTCCTCATCTAAATGATGCCTGTGGTGGAGAAACAGCCTCCCTGCTTGTGTTCTAAGTCATTGCTCTTTATTGAGATTCATTATAGTGCTGGAATCTGTCGAAATCCCAATTCCCCCGGAGAGTCCATGCTTTATGGCTAAAGCTCCCTATTTTTGCAGGATATCATTTATTGTGGAACCTGGTGGTGTGATACACTCGTGATAATAATGAAAAAACTGTCTGGATTTCCTCAAATGTTGCAGCTGCAACGGTTGAGAAATTTATATTTTAATGAGTGTGTATAATTATGTTCTAAAATATATATTTATACATCCTATAATAATTTAGAATAGCAATTATATATTCTAATTTAAAATAGCAAGTATCATTTAAATAATATAAAAAAGTACTTATTTTTTACTGTTATGAATATTTTATTATATATTGCACTTTTGATACAACCAAAACATTTTTATGCATGTGTTTTATATAAACCATTTTAAGTCAATACAACACAGTAGAATAATAATTTAATAAAAATTCAAATAAAAAAAAATCCATATTATAAATAAAAAACTAAAAATCCTAAAAAGGAAGAATAGTTGATTTACATAAAATACTTATTATATTTTACTATACTTACTAATTATATTATCATGATAATAATAGTAATTCTATTAATGAAAATTTTTCAGAAGGGCCGACTTAATTTTTACACTATTTTTACAGGATAACATTTATTGTAGAATCTGGTGGTGTAATACAGACATGATAATAAGAAAGAAATCCTGACTGTATTGCCTCAAGTAGCACAACTGTTCAAAAATTCATATTTCTGGTATTAGCATAAAACAATGAAGAGTTTTCATGAAATACGATGATGCCTTTATGGGCTGCAAAAATCGACAGTGCGTCACTGTGAAACACTGAGATCAATTGCAACAGAAAGCAAGCCAAGCACATACAAGAAGACGCTGAAGCCAAATCTTCATAAAAGAGAAATCTTCATAGACGAGGAAATGTCTTTTAACTCACATTTTCAGCATGAATTAAACAACTGAAGTGTGCAGAGCTATAAAAATTCAATCTTTGTGTACTTCAGCCTTTTTGATATCTCAATATTTATGTTTGCTCTAAAATGGTTTAAAATAAAGATATACATTTCTCAGCCAAACAGATTCCAAGTTTGAACACAAAAAGCTAAAACTCTGTGAAACTTCTGACTTTTTTTGTCTTGCAATTGTAAGTAAACTTCTGCGTGAACTTTAACTTAGCGGTTAGCAAGCATGCTCTAAAACATTCACATATGTGCTCACAGACAGGCTACTTCTTAAAAGTTGTAACTTAGCATAGCCACATGTTGTTAAATATTAATCTATGTGCTCATACCGCCATGTTAAATATAAAAAAGTTGCAGCTTTAGCTTAGCGGTTAGCAAACATGCTCGAAAACATTGACATATGTGCTCACAGGCATGTAAAAATCTTTAAAATGTTGTAGATGTATCTTTGCGATTAGCCACATGTTCTTGAATATTCATCTATGTGCTCATACATATATGTTAAACATTAAAAACGCAGCTTGAGCTTAGCAGCTAACTCACGTGTTATAGAACATTCAGCCATGTGCTCATACAGTTACTGAAGGTTTAAAGCAAGTTTTACTGCTTCATAAATCTCTTTTCTACCCTTTCTTTTCCTTATTTGATCTCTAGGCAAAAACTACATTATTAAAAACCTTTAAGATCACACACTGAGCAGATATAGTACAGAGAGAGCAGGAGACGTGATGCAGTTGGACATGAACACTTACAGTATATATAAATGAGTTACACGCACTCTTGCGGGGTGGAAAAGGCATGAAAGCCAGAAGGTGCAGTGGACTGGACACTAACCTGAGGCGTCAGGCCATGGCAGATGTACAGGATGGGAATGTTGTCGGAGTCGGGACCTTGATCCACACAAAGATCCGGCCTTAGGCTGTTCCTCAGCTTCATGTAAACACACACACACACACACACACACGCACACACACGCAGACAGACACACAGACAGACACACACACACGCACGCACGCACGCAAAGATGTGCTAAATAAACTGCAAGGACCATAGAGGACAAGATGGATTAATGCAAAAAAAAAAAAAAAAAAATAGTGGCCACAGTGTGAAAATGCCCTGGAGCTCAGCTTTCCTTTGTCTTCACACTAAAGATGTTAATTATGCTATTCTACAAAAGAATGCCAATTAGGAAAACTGCTCTGTTGGTCTTGCATTGTGATGAATGAAGAAGCGGCAGGCCTCGGGTAAGAAAAATAATACTTAGTGCAAACCATTTCCATCACTTGATTAAGAGAAATGATGTCATCTATCAGATAAGAAATGTCCCTAAGTGGTAAAACGCTGTCAAGCTTAATTAATAATTTTGACTGAGTTGTTATATAATTATGCTGGAGTTTAATTCAATATGACAAGGCTTCTCATGTTTAGACAAAAATCTGATTTAAATATTTGTGAAAGAATGTTTAATAATTAAATTATACATTTATAATTTATTGTCATTTTAACATCGCACACTCAGGTTTTTAAGTCAAGTCCCTTATTTCTGCAGCACTTGTCAAAGCAGCTTTACAAAACAAACGAACATTTTACTCAATACGTGTACCAATTAATGACAAATTCAGAGAAGGTTTAAAGGTTTATATAAACTTAACATTAGGAGAAATCAATTTGCAAATATGAGAAAAATTCAGAATTGTAAGATGTAACCAACAGAATGCACACTGAGAATGGGGATTTAAACTTGTTAAAAGTTGTAGATTTAATTTAGTGGTTAGCAGACATGCTCTAAAATAATCAAATGTCTTCTCACATAGCATGCTCAATTTTGAAATGTTGTAGTTGTAGCACAGCAATTAGCACACTTGGTAAATATTAACCCATGTGCTAAATATTACATTTTGTAGCCTAGCCATGCTAGCCTACAAATGTTCTATATTTAACCGGTTTGTTTGAGCTCATGGCTGAAGTTATGAAAATGTGTGCGCTAGGCATTAAGCTAAAGAGCTTAATGCCTAGCGCACACGCTTTTATAACTTCAGCCATGAGCTCAAATAAACCAGTTAAATATAGAAAAGTTGTAAGCTAGCATATGTTCTTAGGCGTTCAATCATTTGCCCATGCTACCATGCTAAATGTTAAAAAGTCCCTTTTATTCCTATGCCATTTTATACAATGCAAAGTGCCAAAGCAGCTACATAAATCAAAAGAACATTTTCCTCAAAACATGTACCAATTAAAGACAAATACAGAGAACTGATGATAACTTTGAAGCGGTTTCTTTTTTTCAAAGCTACAGTATATGCTGATTGCTTATACACCAAAGAGAAAATGTTAAATGATTTTAATGTTGATGTGTTCTTATGCTTTTAATTTAAAACATAATTCATTCACAGCCACAGGTACCTTTGTTAAACATGCAACGAGTTAAACAAAATGACATCTTTATGAACTGTTATAAAAAGTGGATACTCACTACACCATAAGCGATGGTGTCCGTGTAGGTTCTCATCTCAGAGTAAATATTGTTGAGAAACCAGCTGAAGGGTTTACAGCGGAGTCTTTCTCTGAGAGCTTTCCGTTCTCTGATATCACCGATATCAATCCCCGTGTCCTGCGCACATAAACACCAGCAGTCGTGAGTGTACAGGACATTCGGAAGGCTGCTGGAGCATGATGGGAGAAAACTTTTTATACATGTGTCAATGTACAGTACATCCATCCCAGTCCTTCAAACTATATGATGTGACCTTTCAAGGCATCAAGGGAAAATGTGCTACAGCTCAAAAGCATTCATAGCATCTCTACCTATTACATTAACTTAAAGGGATAGTTCACCCAAAAATGTAAATGCTGTCATCATTTACTCATATTTTACTTGTTCCAAACCGGTTTAAGATTTTTAGTATGGTTGAACACAAAGAGGTTGTTTTGAAGAAAGCTGGAAACCTGTAACCATTGGCTTCCATAGTATTCGTTTTTCCTACTATGGAAGTCAATGGTTACAGGTTTTCAGCATTGTTCAAAATACCCTCTTTAGTGAGTAAATTGTAATTCTTGAGTGAATTATCCCTTTTTTTCTTTGTTTTTTTATTTCTAAAACATTTTAAACTATATAATATATCCAAACTATAAAGCTGTAAAAATGGCTTCCAGTTGATTTCTTTTTATAAAATAGTGAGAACCAAAATACTGTAAAAACATCCAGAGGATTTAACTGTATGCTAGTTATAGTGATCAAACCTTTTTGTATTGTATTTTACTATACAAAAAAAATTAATTATACTAAAATTTAGAATTCATCTAGAATTTAGAATCTAAAATTAAGCAGCACAACTGTTTTGAACAATATGATACAAGAAATGTTTTAAAAATTCATATAATTTTTGACAGTTATATAAATCAATTGCTCTTTTGATCTGAAAGATCAAACATTTTTCAATCAGCTAATTTTCTGGAATAAATTATATTTTATTCATTCATTCATTTTCCTTTGGCTTAGTCCCTTTATTCATCAGCGGTCGCCACAGCGCAATGAACCGACATTTTATCCAGCACATGTTTTATACAGCGGATGCCCTTCCAGCTGCAACCCAGTACTGGGAATCACCCATACCCACTCATTCACACACACCCATACACTACGGCCAATTTAGCTTACCCAGTTCACCTGTAGCGCATGTCTTTGGACTGTGGGGTAAACCGGAGCACCTGGAGGAAAGCCACGCCAACACGGGGAGAACATGCAAACTCCGCACAGAAATGCAAAGGTCAAACCAGTGACCTCCTTGCTGTGAGGTGACTGTGCTAACCACTGAGTCACCATGTCGCCCCATATTTTACTCAATCTAAAAAAAACGTGTATAATTCCCTGAACCCTATTTACATGTACATTCAAACATGGCTCCTCCATTCAGAATTAAGAGCTTTAATTCTTCATACCTGTTGAGGAATATTCCAGGCCATGTAAACGTGGCTCTTGAACTCATCCATCCACACCTCAGCCACCCTCAGAGCATTCCTGCGCACATGGGTTGCCAGATCCTCCGTGTAGGGCTTGTGTGCGCGTTCAATATGAGCTATTCTGGAGCAGGGTATGACCTCCACACTCCCTCCACACAACCAAACCTGAACACACACGCACACACGCACGCACGCACGCACGCACGCACACACACGAACATGTTATAAATTCTGACAAGGACAAAGAAGAATTAGCTCTCTAAAATGCCCTTTAACATCCATTACACAGCCTACAAAAACAAATATGCCAAGTTCTTATGATTCATTAGGGAGGATGTGAGTCCATTTAGCAAAATAAACCAAAAAAACACCACATAAATCAAACTCCACAAGGAACAAAAGTGCTTTATTAGAAAACAAAGAGGCTGAGAATGCTAAACAAATCACTTCAAATAAAGGACGTTCATTTCCTGCAGTGATCAACTGAAGGTTACTAATTTTCTCTTTTTTCAAAGTAAACTTCCAAAAATTGCTTTTCATTTTAAAACAATAGAGAGGCTTTTTTACAACAGCTCAAACAGACCATTTAATTAGCTGTAATTCGACATTTGACATTTAAGTGCCATCACTGCCTGGTGTGTCAGTAAAAATGTCTTTTTTTTTAAAGAAACAAATCTACAGTGTAAGCCTCTGGTAAATCATTCAGTGATTCAAACAATCTGGTCAGAATGATTGTCTAGTAGATGATTCACTGATTCAAATGTTGAAGCAAGTTTCTAGAAAAAAAAACTGATTTAAATTATCTGGCCAGAATAAGTCTCTAGTAAATGATTTCCTGATTCAATCAATCTCATCAAAATGACTCTCTTGTAAATGGTTCACTGTTTCAAACAATCTGGTCAGAACGAGGCACCAGTTAACAAATCACTGATTCAAACACAGTAAATCTCCGGTTAATGACTCACTTATTCAAATGTTGAAGCACTGATTCAAACTATCCGGTCATGGTGATTCTCCAGTTAATGACTCACTGATTCAAATGTTGAAGCAAGTTTCTAGAAAAAACAACTGTTTCAAATTATCTGGTCAGAACGAGTCTCTAGTTAGCAGATTTAACTCAGATTTAAACAATCTGGTTGCAGTGAATCCCCAGTTAATGACTCACTGATTTAAATGTTGAAGCAAGTTTCTAGAAAAAAATAAATAAAATTAATAAAAAATTATCTTGTCAAAACAAGTCTCTAGTAAATGATTTACTGATTCAATCAATCTGATCAAAATGACTCTCTAGTAAATGGTTTACTGTTTCAAACAATCTGGTCAGAACGAGTCACCAGTTAACAAATCACTGATTCAAACACAGTGAATCTCCGTTTAATGACTCACTGATTCAAATGTTGAAGCAAGTTTCTAGAAAAAAAACTGATTCAAATTATCTTGTCAAAACAAGTCTCTAGCAAATGATTCACTGATTTAACAATCTGGTCAGAACAAGGCACCAGTTAACAAATCACTGATTCAAATATTTAAAGCAAGTTTGTAGAAAAAAAACTGATTCAAATGATCTGGTCAGAACGTAGCTATAGTAATTGATTCACTGATTCAAACAATCTTATCAAAATGACTCTATACTAAATTAATCACTGATTCAAACAATCTGGTCAGAATGAGTCACCAGTTAACAAATCATTGATTCAAACAATCCGGTCATGGTGACTCTCCAGTTAATGACTTACTGATTGAAATGTTAATGCAAGTTTCTAGAAAAAAACTGATTCAAATTATATAACAAATCTATAGTTATTGATTCACTGATTCAAACAATCTTGTCAAAATGACTCTCTAGGCAGTGATTCACTGATTCAAACAATCTGGTCGCAATCAGTCTCCAGTTAATGACTCACTAATTCAAATGTTGAAGCAAGTTCCTATATTAAAAACTGATTGATTCAAATGATCTTGTCAGACTAAGCTGCACAAACATATGTATGCACATATATTGACAAGCAAGAAACACTATTTTTTTATTTACATTTATTTTGTTTGACAATTCAGAATAATGTCTATGCAGTTACATTTAATGCATAGACATAAAATACAAAATATGCATTTTAACATTTTTGACACTGAGAAATTGAATAACACAGTCACCGCCTGGTTTGGAGAGAAAGATTGGAGAGAAATGACAAAAAGCTGCTGTTTTCCTGGAGCACTTTCATGTAATATGCATTTGTTCAACAGTTTATCCCTCAATTAGTGCTGGAAATGAAGAGTGGCGCTTTACTTCTGTGTGTGGGTTTGATTTCGCTGCTTTTGTCCACTCACCGCACTCCTGCAGAGCTTTTAAACCCAGATCTCCACATCTATCCAGTAAAGCATCACACAGGATTACAGGCCACATGCCAGCAATCATTCAGACTTTCACGCCCAAATACTTTCCTTTAGGCCTGTGTTTGGTGAAATATGCAGCATCTGGCTCAGACATATGTCCGGCTCCTTTCAGTGCAGCGGGTGAGATTTTTTAACAAGTGTGTGTTAAATTAATAAAAATAGTTATTTAGCCTGATTATTTACTCAGTTCAGAATTTGAAGTAACCAGTTAACGACTCTCTGATTGAAATAATTAGGTCAGAGTGAGTCTCCAGTTAACAACTCACTGATTCAAATGATCAAGTCAGAGCAAAACTGTATCGCTGTACTGAACTGTATCTGAAATCGCACCCATACCCTCAAATAGCAGCCATTTCTAGTGGTGTCCAAAACCATAGTGGAGATTATGTAGTGGACTCAATTGATCCCACAATGTATAGCGATAATGAGTCTACAACTCATGTACATATAATAGTTATAATATCCCCATAATGGACTGTGAGAGAGTTTACATGCCAAATGAAATTCTGCATTAAATAACTATCACAGGGTCTGATCAAAGTTGAAAATCAAAAAATTTAAGAAATTGAAGTCCTCCAATTCACTCACTCATTTCATTAAGTAGGGAATAGTGAATGAGGCTATAGGGGGCGATATTGGATACAGCACAATTCTCCAGTTAATGACTCACTGATTCGAATGATCTGGTCACAGACCATGTAAACTTTCCTTGTTCACTTGATAAAGGTGGAATGCACTTTAAAATGGAGGTGGGGATTCCCCAAAGGAGACAGTTGAATTTTTATTAATTATCATAATTATCAGTGGTCCTTCTCCACTGCGTACTTTGTGTTCCGCTGAAGAAAGTAAGCCTAACCTGAATTGAAATAATGAGGAAATGTTCGTTTTGGGTGACTAATTGTGCATTGAACAGTAATCTGGCTCCTCACGAGCCCCCGGTGTTGTGTTTTGTATCTGATTGTTTGTCTGGGATCTCACATTTGCTCTGATCTGCTTGTTTGGCAGGCGTTTAATGTTAAGACTCGCTGGGTGGGATTCAACAGGAAGTGGACAGATGTGTGTTGTTCATATTTGCCAGGAGAATGATTCATATGCATAATCATTGACAACAATCCCAATGATCCACGACTGAGCCGTCTGTTCTCCTGGAGCATTAAAAAATCATTCCTCACATTTGCATACAATACCTGCTGCAGACCGAGATATTCAGACCAGCATAATCTGCCGCACAGAGGCGAATTTTGCAAGCATGAAATGAGAATCAAACCAGCTTTATATTGTCTGGGAGACATTTAGGACTTGGTCTCTTTCCTGAAAATACCCCAGAGATTGATCTACAATGCAAAAAACCTCCCCAAAAAGAGTTTTCTGTTTTGCTTGTTTATTTTTTATGTATATTTTTTACAAAAAAAAAAAAAACTGTACAAAATTACAACAGTACAAAAAGAAACTAAATTGTGCTTTGTGTAAACTTCACTATGTTATAATTAAGCTAATGTTTTTAAAACATTCTTGCTTAATTTGTAAGATTAAAAACTGTAATAATAAATTAATAGAATTCAATAATAATAAAAACGATCTTTTTATATCATTATTATTATAAAGATTATAAGATTAATATTTTCACATTTTATGTGAAAAACATGTAATTGTATTATTATTTTGAATGGAGATTTACAGTATATAGTCAACATTCAAAGTGGATCAAAAAGGTTTTTTTCAAAACTGACGTAAAACAAGAATGGGTGTTGTTCAATAGCTTTAGAATGACTTTAATGAAAGGTGATGAACCTTTTTAAATGCTGATTACTGTATGTTTACAAGTAAAAAGACAATATACACATTTATACATCCATTCTATTTAAGAAATTGCTTTTTTATTCTAACACTAATATTATTTGACTACTCTTAATAATAATATAAATAATAAAATCAACACTGGCTCAACATAATATTCTGTGAAACCAACATAATAATAAATCTAAATAAATGATAAAAAGTGTTTGTGGCTTATTATTACAACAACAAAAAGGACTCATATCAACAGAACAGAAACTAAACTAAACCAAACCAAACCGAAACCTAAAACTACAACAAAGCAACAAAAATAAAATAAAACAACACAACACAGCATAAAATAAAACAACACAACATAAAATAAAACAAAATCAACACTTGCCTGATTTGCCTGAATGAATCACTAATAAGCAGGACAGCAAAGGCACATTATTTACGAAGCCATTACTCTCAACCTGGAAAAAAGCTGCCATGCTGTGGCAACAGACTGTAAATATAGCCAAGCTGACATCTGACATGATCAAAGACAGCTTTCATTCTCCATCGCTGATAAACAGAGGCCTTTAGCGATGGCTAAGAATAGCAGAGCACAGATGCGTTGACCTTTTATTGAGCGTCTCCCCTTTTCCAAAGTGAAAAATAGCTCCCATCAACACAATGCAGAGAAACTGGACATTTTCTTTAGCTCCAGCGCTTCAGGTGTGACTTTGACTGACACTGTACAATTTTTAAATAAGTCTCAAAATATCAGCTAAACATAGCTACAGTATGAAATAATGTTGCATTACAAAAAATCTTGCTTTGAATGTTTTTTATTCACTCATTTATTTTACTTCAGCTTAGTCCCTTATTTATCAGGGGTCGCCACAGTGGAATGAACCGCCAACTATTCTGGCATATGTTTTACCCAGCAGATGCCCTTCCAGCCACAAACCAGTACTGGGAAACACCCATTCACTCTCACATTCACACACACTTATACACTATGGGCAATTTAGTTCATCCAATTCACCTATTCTGCATATCTTTGGACTGTGGGGGAAACCGGAGCACCCGGAGGAAACCCACACCAACACAGGGA
>CAIGQW010054212.1:10851764-10870486 GCA_903798125.1 Danio choprae | reverse complement strand
GCCACCGGGTGGCGGTGAGCCGGGGTGCGAGGTCCCTTTCATCGCTGCTTGCAGCTTTAATGTAATATTGTAATTGTTATTTATATTGAAATACAGATATATTGGTGATGATGATGATGATAATAATAATAATAATAATTCATTCATTCATTTTCATTTCGGCTTAGTCCCTTTATTAATCTGGGGTCGCCACAGCGGAATGAACCGCCAACTTATCCAGCATATGTTTTACGCAGCGGATGCCCTTCCAGCTGCAACCCATCTCTGGGAAACATCCATTCACACTCATACACTACGGACAATTTAGTCTACCCAATTCACCTATACCGCATGTCTTTGGACTTGTGGGGGAAACCGGAGCACCCGGAGGAAACCCACGCCAACACAGGGAGAACATGCAAACTCCACACAGAAACGCCAACTGACCCAGCCGAGGCTCGAACCAGCGATCAGCGACCTTCTTGCTGTGAGGCGAACGTGCTACCCACTGCGCCACTGTAAGGCCCATAATAATAATAATTATTATTATTATTATTATTATTATTATTATTAGTCAGCATTATTCACAGCTTAATTACAGCCTTTATCAAATATTTCTTAAAATATTAAAGATATTTTGAAATATCCATAACAAATTGTAAGTATTCAAATAAAAAAAATGGAAAATTACTTTTTTAGACCAATTTGGTGATTTGGTTTGATAGATTTTCATATGCTTTAAATATTCCTTTTGTTGACATGGAATTGTTTTTCTATTTAAACTTTTCTATTTAAACCCTTCTAACATACTATATATATATCCATTTGCGGCTGTTATAGGCATGCTATTGAACATTAAAACTTCCACAAATATCACTGGTGCTGTCACCAATTTTCTACCATAACCTTTTACCATGATCCTCTGTCTGCTTTATTGTTTTGTATAATTTTATGTGGAGCAACTTAAACGACACATTTAGGATGAGAAGCAAAGTACAGCTCATTTTCAAAGCCTGTGAAGTGAAGCATACGCATAACAAATCGATTCAGGGATTTTATTTTGTTAAACTGAAGAACTGAATTGAAGAATTCATATTTTTTACCCAGCTCTATTGTAAACTGGCAATTTTTGTTGGTTTAAACAAAATTAGGCCAAAACCAGGTTTGTTTGGAGTTTGTTTCTGGAGTTCAAAACCATTCGTCCTGAGAGTTTGTACCATTGGTCTAGTACTAGGTGGGTGTTGCTTCTGAGACTTCGTCTGCTTTGATGTGCAAATCTTCTCTAGTTAATTTCTCTTTTTAAAAGATTAGTTCACCCCCCCTCCCCCCCCCCCCCAAATTCTCGAGTTCCAAAGATATTTTAGATGAAATTCAAGAGTTCTCGGTCCCTGTTAAGAATGTGTCCTGACCTGTCTGCTTGTGATTGTCTCTGTGTGTCATCTGCATGTTTTCTCAGAGCACGTGTCTTTTGTTATGACAAATCACCATGTGCTCCGTTGCCAGCGTGTCTCTTCTCTGCCTTCTTGTTATCCTATTATTATTATTTCATTATCGATTAGCATTGTAGCTCCTGTAGCTCCTTGATTTTATCCCATATTTAGTCCTTGTCTCCTTGTCTTTTGTCAGACCATCTTTGTGTGTTCTCTAAGTTACTCGCTCGAGAGCCGTGTGTTTGATCCCTGTCCTGTCGATCGCTTAGATTCCAAGAATTCTAGTTTTGGTTTCGTTCTTGCCTTTTCTCCATTTATCTCTCCTCTGCCCTGTCAGGCCCGCCGTTGGGTGTCAGATCGCCACCGATCTCTTTTGGCGCTCGGATTTCACCCACAATGATCCTCCGCCCACCAGCATCTCTTCACCTCTGCCTGCTCGCCGCATCGTCTACCGAGCGCGGAGTCTAGTCACGCCGTTCTGCCCACTAAGCACGGGCATTCGTCACGCCGCAAGTCCACCACCATGTGGCCAACGTCCCAAACTGTTTTACCAGCCTGGCCATTGATTGTTAAACTTCATTTGCCCTTTTCCTCAGATTGAGGTGTTTTTGGTTCTACTGAAGAGAATAAATTGTAAGTTTCACCTGCAATATTGAATCTGTGATTCTTCCTGACAGAGCGGTTTTGACCAGACTATGGATTCAGCGGGTGCTGATCAAGTTCGGAATGGTGACCCAGCAAGGCATCCTCCTGGGGCAACATGCCACCTAGTTAACAGCCACTTCACAAGAAGTGGTGTTCCTGACTGCACGGGTGGCTGAACTCAACACTTTACTTCAGGATCTTCAGCTGAATGTCGGAGTCGGCAGACAGGCAGCCACTCTCCTTCACCCAGAACATGAGCCACAAGCAAACAACCCACCACACTACGATGGGGATCCCAGCAGCTCTCGGTTCTTTTTGTCTCAGTGTTCACTGGTATTTGCTCTCTAGCCCTGTCGCTACGCCACTGAGGAGTCCAGGGTGGCTTTTATAATAACCCTCCTGAAGGGCAGCGTCCGCAACTGGGCAACGGTGGTGTGGGACGCTCGGGCTCCGTTTTGTGCCACCTTCGAGGAGTTTTGAGAGGAAATGAATAAAAAACAATTCGATCGTTCAGCTCAGGGGCATGAGGTGGCTTCCCTTTTGGCTCAGCTGAGTCAAAAGAGAGGCTCCGTGACAGACTACTCAATCCAATATAGGACTCTGGCTCCTGCTTGTGCATGGAACGAGGCAGCTCTTCGAGCAAGGTTTCAGGACAGCCTGGATGATGAGATTCAGGATGAGATCGCTACCCATAATCTTCCTCACGATTTTGATGCCCTAGTCAATCTGGCTCTTTGAGTGGAGCGTCGTCTCCATCGCCGCCAACATCAGAGCACGACTCGTCTTCCCTGGGGGATAGAGGAGGCAGTTTCAAGCTCTTCCCACTCACCTTCACTCGCTTCAGATCAAGAGCCTATGCAGCTAGGACACCTGCGACTAACCACCCAGGAGAAACGGCATTGTCTGGCTAAGGAGCTGTGTTTGTACTGTGAGAAACCAGGTCATCAGGCGGTTCGCTGTCACCAGGAGTGAGGGGGATACTGGTGGGCACGCTTCCCTGTTCTGACACCCCCATGCATCGTACCTTACTGCCAGCCTCACTTCAATTTGAAGATGTCATCCACATGTGTTCTGCCCTAATCGACTCTAGAGCCAAGAGCAACTTTATAGACAGTAGCACTGTTGAAGCCTGGGGCATTCCGGTCATCCCTCTTTCCTCTCCCATCTCTGTCCGTTCCCTGAATGGACTTATCATCACCTCCATCACCCATTCCACTCCTCCCGTAATTCTAGTTATTTCTGGCAATCATCGTGTGGTTCTCAGTTTGTATCTCTTTGACTCCCCGAGTGCCCCCATAGTTTTGGGGCATCCTTGGTTAACTAAACATAATACTCACATTGATTGGTCAGGTAATTCTGTGTTATCTTGGAGTCCGTCTTGTCTTGCTATGTGTTTGTGTCCCGCTCCGTGTCTTGGCTCTGTCTCTTATGTGTTGCATGCTGAAGCAGTGGACCTCTCCGGAGTCCCGTTGGAATACCACGATCTGCGTCGGGTATTCAGTAAGTCCCGGGCCACATCCTTGCCTCCCCACCGACCCTATGACTGCGCCATCGAGCTTCTTTTTATTCCCTTTCTCATCCAGAAAGAGAGGCCATGGAAGGGTACATTCAAGAATCCTTTAAAGCTGATCTCATCCGCCCCTCTTCCTCTTGCTGGAGCAGGGTTCTTCTTTGTTAAAAAGAAGGATGGCTCTCTGCGTCCTTGTATTGATTACAGAGGTCTCAATGACATCACTGTTAAGAACAGGTACCCTCTACCATTGATGTCTTCTGCCTTTGAGTTATTGCAGGGTGCCAAGGTCTTTACTAAACTAAACCTCTGCAATGCCTACCATTTGATCCGGATACGTGAGGGGGATGAGTGGAAGACAGCATTCAACACGCCCACGAGACACTTCGAATACCGGGTGTTATCCTTTGGGCTCACTAATGCCCCAGCTGTCTTTTAGGCCCTGGTCAACGATGTGCTGAGGGACATGGTAAACAGATTTGTCTTTGTGTACCTTGATGATATCCTCATCTTTTCCCCTTCTAAGCAGGTACACACTCAGCATATTCGTAAGGTGCTGCAGCGGCTGCTGGAGAACCAGCTGTATGTCAAGGCGGAGATGTATGTGCGTGTTCCACACCAAGTCTGTTTTGTTTCTGGGACATATAGTCTCAAGGGAGGGGATCAAAGCTGATCCCGCTAAGGTAAGGGCTGTGGCTGAGTGGCCAATCCCCAACTCTAGAAAGGCTCTGCAGCGGTTCTTGGGGTTCGCCAACTTCTATAGGCATTTTCATCTGGAACTTCAGATTGGTCGCTGCACCCTTAATGGCTCTCACTTCTACCAAGGACATAGGCAACAGAGAGCTGCTGGCGGTCAGGCTAGCTCTGGGGGAGTGGCGTCACTGGCTGGATTTTTAAATAAAAATTTAGAATATATCCGTTCAGCCAAAAGATTTAGTTCTCGTCAGGCCCACTAGGCACTCTTCTTTGGCCGATTCACCATTTCCTTCTCGTACTGGCCTGGTTCCAAAAATGTCAAACCTGATGCGCTATCCTGGCTGTTCGACGTTCCCGAAGCGGATGCTGTCCCAGAAACCATTCTACCTTGGGAGGTGGTGGTGGGGTCTCTCTCTTGGGACATCGAGCTGTGGGTGAGAGAGGCCGGACAAGAGGAGGAAACACCAGAGGGGTGTCCAGAGGTTCGTCTGTTCGTGCCTATCCAGTTAAGACCGGAGGTCCTCCATTGGGGTCATGAATCCAGAGCACCCTGTCACCCAGGAACCCGGAGATCACTGGCCACTATTCAACAGCAATTTTGGTGGCCGTCCATGGCCCAAGACACCAAGCAGTTTGTGTTGGCTTGCACAGTGTGTGCTCAGAACAAGACATCCAGTTGGCCGCCCATTGGTCTGTTACAACCCCTTCCCATTCCCTCTCGTCCCTGGTCACACATAGCTCTTGATTTTGTCTCTGGCTTACCCCCGTCGAGAGGTAATACTGTGGTTTTGATGGTGTGGACCGCTTCTCCAAGGCGGCCCATTTTATCCCTTTACCTAAGCTCCCGTCTGCGAAGGAGACTGCTCGTGTGGTGATTTGACCATGTCTTCGGATCCATGGCCTTCCGATGAACATAGTCTCTGACAGATCTGTCAATTTGTCTCCTGGTTTCTGGAGTCGGCAGTTGTCTTGGGTTGAATACGCCCACAATTCACTACCAGTAGCTTCTACAGGTATGTCCCCATTTCAATGTTCAATGTTACCAACCCCCTTTATTTCCTGCACAGGAACTCAATACCATGGTCCCGTCTGCCTTTGCCTTTGTCCGTCTGTGTCGCCGCACCTGGAGAGAGGTTAAGGAGGCCTTGGCCCAGGCTTCCAGATGGACCAAGAGGGCGCCCAAGAGGGCGGCCTCCTTTTCTACTATCTACTATCTACTAAGGACCTGACTCTCCAGGTGCCTTCATGCAAGCTGGCACCCAGGTTCATAGGGCCATACCGGATCATCAAGGTCTTAAGTCCGGTGGCAGTACAGCTCAAGATTTCTGGGATGCTTGGTCAAGTTCACCCTGTTTTTCATGTATCCAGGGTCAAGCCTGTGTTTAGGTACTGTTAAGAATGTGTCCTGACCTGTCTGCTTGTGATTGTTTTCCCAGAGCACATGCCTTTTGTTATGACAGCTCACCATGTGCTCCATTGCCAGCGTGTCTCTTCCCTGCCTTCTTGTTATCCTATTATTATTATTTCATTATCGATTAGCGTTGTCACCTGTAGCTCCTTGATTTCCTTCCCTATTTAATCCCTCTCGTCTCCTTGTCTTTTGTCAGACCGTCTTTGTGTGTTCTCAGTTACTCACTCGAGAGTTGTGTGTTTGATCCCTGTCCTGTCGTGTCCTGTCAATCGCTTGGATTCCAAGAATTCTAGTTTTGTTTTCGTTCTTGCCCTTTCTCCGTTTATCTCTCCTCTGCCCTGTCAGGCCCGCCGTTGGGTGTCAGATCGGATTCCACCCACAACGATCCTCCGTCCACCAGCATCTCTTCACCTTTGCCTGCCCACCGCATCGTCTGTCGAGCGCGGAGTCTAGTCGTAATAAATATGTAGTTTGAACAAGCACCAAAAGTCACTTTTTGAGTGTAGGAAAAACAAACACTGAAGAGCTGCTGTACAGTAATATTATAATTAAGTTCTAAATTCTAATTCTTCTTTCAAGCATGATATTCTATAAAGTTGTATAAATAATGTAAACTGACATTATTTGACTAGAGTGCTAAATGTATCCACATCGCTATGATCAGAAGCTTTAACTGCTGTTTTTTTCAGCTAGTGGTGTATATTTTGCTGATGTGAGGCATATTTACATATTGATCTAAATTCCGCTCTCCATGTAGGTGTTCAGTCAGAATGTTTCCTACCAGTGTATCCACTGCTCAGGTATTATTTTTAAACATCCCTTTGCACGTAAACAGAGAATAAATAAGAACTTCACTGTGAATATATCAGGGCTTTAAATGATAACAGTATTTCTCATTTTACGGCTTCTGTAAAGTATCTGCGCTTTTGTTTTGTCAGTCTATGCCTGTAAATCATCACAAATTGATAGAATGGGGCTGTTTGGATTGTGATGCCTTGTTGTTTTTCTTCTTTTTTTTGTTTGTCACTGGGTAAGGCTTAGCCTAGCGTACATGGAGGATTCGCATGCTCAGATGTGCCATTGCATTTCAGTTACATCAGTGGCATCTTGGAGGCATCAAGCATTTCTAACATCTGAAGCACTTCAGTTTTGAGGAGATATTCATAGTAACGTGCCAACCGAAACTGACTTTGTTGCTGCATAATGATATGTGCTTCTCAAGTGGGGTACTTAGCATGCACTCGGGTGTAATGGATCCCACGGCAGATACTAAAAAATTCATTGATTATTTTTCTACGAGTTGCCGAGACATTCAGACCCTTTGACTGATCTATTAATTTATGGGTCTTGTAGCTTCGGTGGGGTATTTAATGTGCTTTGAAGAAGGCGATGGGATCTGTCAACTTAAATGTCTCATCTGCTGTCGTCATGGTGCCGACAGGACTTTTTTTTTACCCAGCAGATCCTTATATAACAGCTCTTAATGAGAAAATCGGCCAAAATAGCATTCATCACCAGTGAGTGGTTCACTTAGCAGCTTGGTCATTTCCACTGTTGTGAATATAACACCTATGTGCTCTCAACCGTTTTATCTGATCTAATTAGGTTTGACGTTTAGAGAGAGAGACATGCGGATTTCAAATAATTGAAGGCGAGGGATGTCAGTACGTTTGTCGTCAGTTATATTCAATGCCTCATTGGGGTCAGTGATAGTTAATTTCAGTCTTATGTAACTATATTTGGGCAAGACGTTCCATGAAACTTCGTTCGACATTCCACAAAACTCAAAACTTAAATACTTTTTATTCAGTGTCACCACAACACTACTATTATATCTACACCACCAACACTGTCCTCCAACTCTCAAACAAATGACACTTGTAAGTTGATTCTTTTAATGAACTGAAAACATATGGTGTCATCAGAGATTCCTGAATAAATTACTGGTATAAGCTCTTTCTTAAGCAAATCAAACTATGCAGGCTCCAGAGAAAAATTATCTTCTGAGCCATTTAAAAAAAAATAAACCACAAAACTTCAGCACAACTAGGGTAGTCAAACCAATGGCTACTGCATTTTAGTAAATCAAAACATGCGTATTCTGTAACAAATGACTCTTTTTAGTTGGTTCCTCTTTGGTAAATCAAACATACAATCATTACAATCTGTGAAGTTGGTTGACTCCTGAACAAATGACTCTATTGCCCTCATTCTGCAATAGGGAAGTAGGTGATTGTTTTGGAACTTCCGATTCATTTGTCTATGGGGAAATTTCTAGGAATAATAAGCGTGAGTTAAACGGTCAAACTACCTGCTCTATAAACAGTCGTGTTTATTATGATGCATACATATAATAGCAAAATATTTTTTTTTTAAAGCTAAAATGCATCAGAAGTGAATGAGACTGGAAGTCTTGAGCCAATAATGTTGTATGTGAAAAAACAGAGTCAATATGAGCAAGTTCTTTTTAATGTAAATGACTGTTAATGAATCAAAAACTTACAAGTGTGCGACTCCCAAATGAATGGCTCTTAGGAGGTGGTGTTTTTATGAGTCATAAATTTACAGAAGTCTAAATCCTAAACAAGTTTCCAGATGATATTTCTTTGTTTAGGATTTCTGTTTAATGTTATGGCCAATTATTTAATTCCATTTATTTATTTTATTTTATTATTTTAACGAGTTTCCCAGTACTGGGTTGTGGCTGGAAGGGCATTCACTTCGTAAAACATATGCCATAGTAGTTGGAGGTTCATTGCACTGTGGTGACCCCTGATAAATCAGGGACTAAGTTGAAGGAAAATGAATGAATGAATCAAAAATAGAAATAGATCTCTACTTGATTATTCCTATTGCATTTTTCCAATTTAAGAGTAAAAGCCAAATCATTTCTGAATCAGATTGTGAATAATTAACTGTTCACAATATTCATCTCTACACACATTCATGTGCAATTAAAGGATTGATTTGACTAAACTTTCTCTGCCTCAACATCCACCTCAGATCAACAGTGGGCCATTTGCTGCTCTCTTGTGTTCAGACAGATGGCCGGCTCATCATGTTCCGCCTCACTCTCCTCAGGACCGGCTCTGGCTTCAGGATGAGCCAGGTCATCCAATTCAGCCTCACTCACTCTCTGTGTCACCATCCCTGGAGGCCTGCGAAAAACTCTCCGAGAAATTGAATAAAATATATTTCCTGGGTTTGCCAGCAAGCTGTCGTTTTCCATAAGCTGCTGAGTGTGCGATGGAGGGGAAGGCGAATGTGTGCAGATGGAGCGTTTAGACGGTCAGGACACGTACCTTCTGTTTCTCTGTTCTGTAGCCTTGGGTTGCTCTGCCTGGGGTCACAATATTGTTTAATGATGCTAGCTGGGACATTAGCCCGGTAGCCATCCTACTTTTGAGGGATTCATGTCCCAAACTCAGAATACATAAAATTCTGTTTGGCAGTTATGCTTTTGTATTGATATTCACATTGGGATTTAAAGGACAAACCTTTCTTTTGCTTTTTTTTTTTTTGCTCACTTTTTTAGTGCTTGGGTCGAAAGAGATAAGAGGCTTAGCCTGAGAACAAATTCCAAACCAATACCTGTGGTGGTCTGCTTTTGTTACAGTTTGAACAGTGTTTGAACAAAATGCTCTTAAGAAATAAAGGTTATTTTGTTGTATTATAGTCAGTTGTACTATTTGGTAAGCTATCTTTATAGTGGTTATTAAAAATTATTGTTAAAGATAATTACAAGAGAGTGCGAAAAGAAAAAAAGAAATAGACATATGTAAATCAACTAGAGTGGCTCAGTTAGACAGTTCATATTATACAACCAATTATTGGAGGTTCTGACAAATGCTGATTGCTGTAAACATTCGGAATTCACTGAATTTGTAAATAAAAAAAAGAATCTAACATGAATAAGCATATTGCATGCATTTTAAGCACATTGTTAGCATATTTCTAGCATCTGTCACCACATAGGTGCATGCTGCTCCCTAACATGATTTTACAACCTCTGCCATGTTTCTAGCAGGAATTACCACACTTTAAGCACATTATTGCACATTATTAGCATGTTTTTAACAGGAATTAGCCCACTGTAAGCCTGTTTCTCACATTGTTAGCATGTTTCAAGCATGAATTAACCCTCTGAAAGCATGGTTTAGCTCATTGTTATCATGTTGCCAGCTTGAAATTGCCCACTGCAAGCATGTTTTAGCACATTGTTAGCATGCACGACTTAGCCCACTGCAGGCATGTTTAACACACTATTCACGTTTTTCTAGCATGAATAGCCCACTGCAAGCATACTTAGCAAATTGTTAGCATGTTATTAGCATGAATAAGCTACCCACTATGAATATGTTTTAGCACATTGTATATTTCTAACAAGAATTAGCCCACTGTTAGCTTGATTTCGCATCGATATAATTTAATACTGGGCTATCATGTATCTTACATGTATCTTCATTCTATTAAAAAAGACATTCCAAACAGTATTGTGTAGAGCACTGACTTTGATGCAATACATGGATTCATACTAAGTTTTTTTGCACTGGCCTACATAATTTCTGTTCACACTAATAAGCCAAACACTTTACAGAAAGTAAGGAAAATTATCTGAAGATTCCTCTGCTGTCAAATATGTTCAAGCCACTTTGTGTTCCTGGATTTCAGAAACTCAGATCTTGTTATCTGACCTCGTCCCTTTTATTACAGATTTCAAAGTAAACTAATTAGAGTGATATAGGTCAGATAGACTTTATTCCCCTGACAGCAATTTTATTAAACACATATTTCAGATGAAACGCATAAAAGTTAGTAAGCACTCAGCTAAACTTATGTTTCCAATACGTTTGTAATTACAGTACTTATAGCTTGTGAATCTCATTTAATTGTTGTTTTCTTATGCAGAACACACTGGAATATCTTTGTTATTCACTAAGTGAACTACTGCATATGTCTTTAAATAATGTTTGATAATTATTCGAACACTGTAAATATTTTTAGAGCTTTCATAATTTTATCAATTTTTTAAATTCTAAAATTCTAATAGTTAAAAAAACCTTAATCATCAAGTAATAGCAGGATTGATTGAGTTTTTGAGAGTTCTCCAGAAGCCATTCACAGCACTATCTGTCACACAGATGCTTTTGCTATGCAGTACAGCTAGTGGAAATGGCTTCAGGCATCTGGTCATTGTATTCTGCAATGTGAAGCGTTTCTTGCAGTTCTTGACTGGCCAGAATGTATAATGATGGCTGTTAGTGAGCAAGGAGACGAGACGGTCCAGAACTGAGATATGTGCAAAACCACTGCGACAGAGAGAGACTTTCAAATGTGTTGAAATATAAGGGCTCTTTGGATTGAGATAAACTGCAGTGAAAGCAATAAATTGTTTTGTGATATAATATGTGAAATATTACTAACAATTTGCTAACACGTTTCTAACATAGATCTCTAACACCGCTAGCTTGATTCTAGCATGATTTATCCCAATGCAAATTGTTGGCATGTTTCCAAAAATAGCACAGTGGTGTATTGATTTAGGACATTGCTTTCTAGCTTGATTTAGCACGCTGCTAGCATGTTTCTAACATGACTTTCCAACACTGCTAGCATTTTTCTAGCATCATCACATTACACATACCACATTTTAGCACATTGTTAGCATGTTTTTAGTATGCCTTAGCACACTGCTAGTTTGTTTTAACTAGCATGATTTAGTTCACTGCTAGCATGTCTCTGACATGCTTTTGTAGACTACTAGCATTTTATTAGCATTGATTTACCACAGGTTTTAGCACATTGCTAGCATGTAACATTATTTACAACAGTGCTAGCATGTTTCAGTGCATTCCTGCCATGTTTCCAGCATGGATTTCTAAAAACTGTGAGCATGTTTCTAGCATGATTCATCTCAATGCATGCATGTTTTAAAAAATTATTAACATGTTTCTACAAAATAGCACACTGTTGTATTGCTTTAGCACATTGCTTCCTAGCATTATTTAGCAACCTACTGGCATGTTTCTAGCATGACTTTTTTAACACTGCTAGCATTTTTAACATAAATACAACAATGTTAATATTTTGGCACATTGTTAGCATGTTTGTAGCATGCATTAGAACTCTGCTAGCTTAATTTAACATTTTTTGTAGTATGATTTACTGCACTGCTAGCAGGTTTCTAAAATGATTTTGTAGACTCCTAACATGTTTTATTAGCATTGATTTACCACAAGTGTTAGCTAATTACTATCGTGTTTCTAAAATGATTTATAAAACTGCCAGCATGCTTATAGCATTAGTTGGCACATTTCATTAGCACCTTGTTTCTAGTAAGATTTAAAACTCTAAATCTAATCTAAATCATTTTCAGGCATACCACACTGCAAGCATGTTTTAGCACATTGTTAGTGTTGAAATTCAGTAGTTGTTTGGATTAAGGTGCATTACAATGAAAGAAAGCAATACACTTTTGTATGGCATATGTTGCAATTTTTAAATAGATTCATATTAGTTTTTTTTTGCATTTATGTCTAATGGTATGAAATGTGATCACATTATCATCTTTTAATAGATTAAAAAAAAAAATTGATACACATTTATTCAGTAAATCTGCTTACATTTTAGGATACTGTATTTAAAAAAACAGTGGATGCAGATACCAAGATGCTCCGAAATTCTATATAAAAGGTGCATAAACTATGATGTAAGCACATTTACCGAATAATGGGATGGTGGATGGAAATAGCTCTCTGTGTATCTGTGTTCAGCTCATTTAGAGTCATGCACTACTGGTTAATTTAATCAAGTAGAGTATCCTATTAGCTCCTAGTCATGCACATCTTATCTTACAGCAGCAGCGTCAGGCCAAAAAGTTAATGACGTAGCTTTAAAACAACTGTTGCACCTTTACAGAATCAATTTATCCTAGGAGCTGCAGGTGGAAAATTCTACGCATTATTTATTATAGGGTGTTCTTAAGTGTATGTAGCTCTGGAGATATTTAGACTGTATTTTCTTTATTTAATTTTATGGATAATTGAATTTATTTAATTTAAAGATATTAAAGGGATTGGGAAATAAATTCTGTTATTGTCATCAATAAGTAATAATAAGTTTAGTCATTTCCACTTATTGTCAGTTAGCTGACAAGGCAACATTTTTCATTGCTATTTTTGCTAAATCATTTATATTTATGTTTATATTTTATATATTTTTTAATCACTTTTTTTCTTTTTATTTTAGGCATCTGGACAACCTGCTATCTGATGGTTTCTTTAAAAATATATATCATTTACCATATCAGATGTGGTCAAATGGGATAATCGAAAACAAAAACGACATAACTGAAACATACTATTCATTTAAAAAACATTGTCACAAAATAGGTATTCTGTTGGTCACAGTTTGGATTTATTTCACCCTTATAATTGAAAAATTGTTGCATAAACATTTAAAAGGAGTAATTAAAGGGTTAAATAATATTTACAAGACTTCAAGTTTACACAGGCTTAAAGTCAAAATTATTTCATTTAAAAGAAAAAGAAAAACAGAACCAGGTAGCCTTTTTTTTCAGTAAAACATTCAATAAATTAGATTTTTGTGTCTGTGCCACATAGTCTTTAAAGGCCAATCAGTTGACTTCATAAGATGGCATTTGTGTTTTTAAATTTCCAAAGTGCATGAAGCTGTTGGCTTACATTTTATAAATCACCAATGACCACAGTTTCAACTGATAACCTTCAATGCTCTATTGCGTAAAAACATCTCTGATGACCTGAAGATGAACAGAAAGTGTCATTTTTGGGTGAACTGCCCCTTTAAAAGAGAGTCAGTGCTCTGTTGACCCTCTGTCTCATGCTCTGTTCAGATGGATTTGACAGCGCTGTTAGCTCAGATATGTAACTCATTCGGGTCATATGAGTGCTCTCATATTCAGTTTTTGTGCTCTGTAGGTCACATCCGTTTTCAGACAAAACCCGCAAATGCACAAACACACTCAAATCTCAGAAAAGCTAGAGCATCGTGATGTTTGCAGGCTGTTTGCATGTGCTCTTCTCAGCTCAGTAGTTTAGGTTTTTATGCTGGGCGTCTTGTTTTACATTTGCTCCATAAAGTTGGCAGTGACAGGCTGACGGCGAGCCACAGGCGAGGTCAGAAACACAGGCCGTTCACTGTGATGCTAACCTCCTGAGGCTGATGGCTTAAAAAAAAAAAAAAAGACAGCTTTGGTTCAAAAATGCTCACAACATGAATATTTTCTTATAGCAGCATTTGTTAAAGCAGTTGTTTTTTCTCGTGTCATTCTAGGGCTGAACGAATTTCTTTCTTTTGTGGAAATTTTGAATAATTTTGTGTTTCTTAAGTGATGACAATGGAAAATGTAGTTTATGGTGCAGAAGTGTTAGGCACCAGTCCTAGTTATTTTTCAGTTGGGTTAGGTGAAAGGGTGTTGTTATTAGAGCTGTGGCCACAAATTGTTGGAGGAATTGATTCTGAGATTTTTAAAATGCATCGATATCCTCTCTAAAATTATTTCTGTGGTTGGTTTAATAACCCAGTGGTTAGAGTTCTGACAAATAGTGCAGCAGTTCTTTAGGTGTCCCAAGTTCAAGTCCCAGCTTGTGGACCTTTCCCAATCCTGTCCCTCTCTCTCTCTCCCAGCTAACTTCCTGTCATTCTACTGTCCTGTCAAATAAAGGCAAAAAAATAAATCTTAAACATTTAACATCATTTAAGCTCATTACGATTGTTATTCATTCATTCATTAATTCATTCATTCATACATTTTCTTTTTGGCTTAGTCCCTTTATTAATCTGCAGTCACCCATAGACACCCATAGACACACACACACACACACACACTGGGAAACACCCTTTCACCCAACCCAGCTGATAATAATAATAATAATAATAATAATAATAATAATAATGGCTCAGTGGTTAGCACTGTCACCTTACAGCAAGAAGGTCGCTGGTTCGAGTCTCGGCTGGGCCAGTTGGCATTTCTGTGTGGAGTTTGCATGTTCTCCCTGTTTTCGCGTGGGTTTCCTCTGGGTGCTCTGTTTTCCCCCACAGTCCAAAGACATGGGTGTTCCGCTGCATACAATATATACCGGAATACTTGTCAGTTCATTCCGCTGTGGCGACCTCTGATTAATAAGGAACTAAGCCGAAGGAAAATGAATGAATGAATGTCCCAGAATCTCAGTAAGTAAATAAGCACTTGTGTAGCCCTACCATCTCTGTTGACTATAAGTTTCCCCCAGGTCCTAATGCCCGTCTAGTTACATGACTGATTCACATCTGTTTAAATGATTGTATCATGTAATATTTTTGTTGTATATCTCACTCTGTGAATTTTTATCATACCGCCGATCCCTATCCTTCAGTTATGATCTGTGATTTCTACAACCAACAATCATCTTTCTCTGATTTATATCACAGTATGTGCTTTTGTTTACATTTTTTTATGACAGGTATATTCTACTTTCGGCCTGTTCGCTCTGATCTGACAGCTCCTGCGCTTCAGTCTCTGTTTGCTACTTTTATCATTTGGATACAAAGCTGTTTAGATCATTGTCCAATTCTGAAGTCATTCTTTTTTCCTGCATATCAGCGTGTTCGTGTTGAGTTTACCTGAATTACACACTGAACTCAAATTTTAAACACGATAATGGAGGCTTTTTGGACTCTGAGCACTGCTATTCATCTTGCTGTTTGATTCTAAGCCAGTAAAACACTTGCTTGGTTTTTTTTTTTTTTTTTTTTTTTTTTTTTCTTCATTCTGAATGTAGGCTGAATTAAGCTGAAAATGAGGCAGAGTTTTACTATAAATGACTTCCAAAACTCATGTCTAACATGTCTAACAAAAACATTTTTTGTCTGCTTTTTGAATTAATAACGTCTAAACATTAAGAAAGGGATAGTTCATTCAAAATTTTATTTTACAAAATTTTTACTCTTTCAAGTGGTTCCAAATCTTTATGAGTTTCTTTCTTGTGTTTAAAACAGAAGAAGATTTTTTGAAGAAAGCTGAAAACCTGTAACTATTTACATCCATACTAGAAAAAAAACAAATACTATGGTGATCAATGGTTACAGGTTTCCAGCTTTTTTAAATATATATTTTCTTCTGTTTTCAACAGAAGAAAGAAACTGAAAAAAGGTTTGTGATGAGTTAACGGTGATTAATTGATGACAGAATTTTCAGTTGGGCAAACTATCTCTTTGAACCAGTATGTAGTTTCTAATTTTAGTCTTGTTTTTGTGAATGTATATTAAATTAATTGAGTTTATACTTTCTGCTAAACTCATTAGAGTCAATGTCTAAAAAGATTGAGATACTGAAAAATAAATAAATAATAAAAACAAGTCAAAAATATATTTTATCTATAAAAAAAATATTTTTGTCAGATATTTTGACTTGCTTGTTAATTCCCTTTTACTTAATGTTTACTTGTTTTGGAATGTTTAGATATTTATTCAGAAAACAATACTTTTTTTCAATAAATAAATATAATAGTAAAGCAAACAGTAAGAAATGTATTAAAGAGCCCCTATTATGCATTAAAAAGGTCATATTTTGGTTTTGGGGTCTCCAACAACAGTCTGATATGCATGCAAGGTCAAAAAACACTTTCATTGTCTTAAAATATGCATTTATTATTACCTAATTATCCCATCGACTCCCATATGATTCGTTTAGTGATTCATTTGTTCCCAAACCCCTCCTTAGCACGATAATCTGCACTGATTGGTTCGATGACCCAGTCTGTTGTGATTGATCGACTGCGTTCAGCATGAGACAGAGAGAAATGCCCAGAACAGCTTATTAGCAAGTAGTCAGAGTGCAGAGTGTATGTGTGAGCCCAATGCAGGAGTGCATTAAAGCAATGCCGTTTAACACCAGCATATTGCTCTATTCTTAACCATGAGTAAAAACAGTGACACACATTCAGTATTAATCCACACAGTGGCAAAAGCTGAACTATTTTGAAACTTGACCACCGCATGTGTGTAGGAACAGCTGATGGTGGCCATAGCAACGACAAAGAGCAGTAGATCGCGAGCTCACAAACGCATTTAAATCCGTTAACAAAGCAGCATGCGTCACGTTTTCAACGTGGTTTTAGACGTGATATGAGAATATATAGAGTTAACCAGATACAGTTCAAGCGGTTACAAGTAACAAAACACAAATAAATACATAATTTACAAGCTAGAGAAAACAAGGAGGCAACCATTTTAATCCGCACTTACTTACACTTGTGAAATGGAGGAAGAAACTGGTCCATGAACTGTGTACTGTAAACTTCCTATCAAGCTCTGACAAGCTCCTATACATCAATAGTCTTTTCTGATCCTTCCTTTAACAAACAGCCGACGAATCCCCCGTTGTAACATGTAACATCTAACTTTCCCTCACACATCAGAGCACAGTGTCTTCGCGACATGATTCAACCGAGATCTGCTACAGTGTTTGTCTTCCTCTTTTTCTTTCTACAGTGTTTGTGGGCGGGGCCGGGGTTTCAATTTTCCCGGGTCTGCACACGCAACAAATAGGCGGGGCTTAAGTTCTGTATCGACGTCACGCCGACACGGCTTAAGACTCGTTACAGTGGCGATTCATGCGAACCACTAACAGTGTCGACTCTTTTATAGATGAATCAATAGTTTTAAACACGGCACACTTTCAGATTTAAGCCTTAGCTGGATATTTCACTTCACTTAGAGCTGTTACACACTGCATGGAAGGTCATTTTCAAAAACCATAATAGGGGCTCTTTAAACATATGTATATGTGTGTGTGTGTGTGTGTGTGTGTGTGTGTGTGTGTGTGTGTGTGTGTGTGTGTGTGTATTTTAGCTTTTGATAGAAGCTGCTACTGATTCATATTTTATTGCCAACTGTGCCCTCAAAATTCATCAAATCACACACCCCTGTCCTTAAATCATTAATCACTGATCCGTTTCAGACTCAAACAATTCGCATTTCTCACGTTCGTTCGGCAGTCCCTCTGTCCTTGACACCAGCATTAGAAAAGGCAATAGAACCTCAGATTCTTTTCTCCGCGCTTTATTAGACTTGCTGTCACACTGATAACGTTCACCGGCTCGTATTAACAGCTATACAAAATTAAAGGACCAACAACAAAAAAGGACGCTTGGGTTTTTCAGTGGCTTTGAAATCAAGCTTTTGTTAGCATGAACGGCCGTGGGCTGCGCTAGTAATTGCATTAGCGGGTAACCTGGAGATCATCGCCTGAATTTTTGCTGAATGTTTATGTGCAAATGAAAGCACAGGCGGCACGGATGGCCCCGTTAATGGTCAAAACCGCATTAGAAATGGACTAGATGACAGTGAATGTCCCTCAGGTGAAATAAAGCATTATTAGGACTGAGCCATTAGCAGGCTTTGCATGAACGCAAGACTGTGTTTTTTATTTTTAAAGAACTGCACTTTTGATGATTTCCTTGCAAAATGAATGCCCTTGGCCTCATTTTATTTTGATGATTGTATTGATGATTATGTTGATGATGATGATGATGATTACTATAAATTGTTTTAATTTTGAAAAAAAAACATAATATTTTATATCATGCTATTACATGTTAGAAATTACTAACTGTTATTGGTGACATTAATGTTGTTTTTTATAAAGACAATTATTATTATATTATTAAAATATTATGATGATTATGAAAACAATGTAAAAAATAACATTAATAATAATAATATGTATTAATGAACACATTCATTTTAAAATAATCAAGAATTAAAATAATTGTCAGTGTTCTGTCCATGTGTCTCTGTTGTTATAGTCATGTGATCCCTTTGTTCTGTTTTTCCCGCCATGTTCAGTGTTCATTAATCTCACCTGTGTTTATCCCTTGTGTCTCATTAGTTTAATCATCTCCCTGTCTATTTATACCCTTCCGTCTGTGTCCTTCGTTGTCCGGTATTGTATTGTCTCAGGGTCGTTGTCCTGTCAGAGTGTCCTGTCGTATCCAGTGCCTTTGTATCCAGTAAGTGTTTGTCAATAAAT
>CAIGQW010054212.1:10813207-10851754 GCA_903798125.1 Danio choprae | reverse complement strand
CTGTCGTATCCAGTGCCTTTGTATCCAGTAAGTGTTTGTCAATAAATCCCTCTTTTGTTAAGTACCGTGTTCCCGTCTCATCATGTATACCAGCGAGTTGTTACAATAATATTGCAATTATCGAATGTCAATGACAACAAATGACAATTTTATATAAATATTCATTTTATATACACATTCACACATATATTTAAAGTTATATTATTAAATAACATCCAGATTATGATAAAAAAAACATTCTTGTTTTAGTGTTTTTGTTAGTTTGTCCTGCCTTTAGTCATATTCCTACAATTAGTTTCACCAGAGACGAATTGTTGGACATTCGGACGCATACTCTACCAAATATCTTTCCAGATTTAGACTTATGTGATGTTTTGCTGGACATTGCAGTCGGCGAAGCCGCGGTGCTGCTCAAACGCTTTCGGGCGCGCAGACAGGGTAAGCGAGCAGGCGCACTTGTGAAACTCAGACAGAGCGGATTTCGAACTGAGTTGCCTAGCATCCATCTGGCGAATCTCCGCTCTCTACCCAACAAAATAGATGAACTCCTTCTGCTCTCTTAGATAAAAAGGGATTTTTTGCATTCTGCTTCTCTGTGTTTAACGGAAACCTGGCTGGATGACGCCATACCGGACAACACGCTTCATCTACCAGGCTATCAGCTGTTCAGAGCGGATCGCGACAGAGAATTAACTTGGAAATAGCGCGGTGGTGGGACATGTTTTTACATCAACAAAGGGTGGTGTACAGATGTAACAGTTTTAAAGAAGATGTGCTGTCCCGACCTAGAAGCACTGTTTATTAACTGTAAGCCTTTCTACTCACCACGTGAGTTCTGCTCGTTCATCCTCGTCAGTGTTTACATTCCTCCGCACGCGCATGCGTGCCTGGCGATACAGAAACTAGCTGATCAGATCACGACGATAGAGCAACAACACCCAGACTCTGTTTTAATCATTCTCGGGGATTTTAACAAAGCAAAACTATCCCGTGAACTGCCAAAATATAGACAACATGTTACATGTCCCACAAGAGACAGTAACATATTGGATCACTGCTATACCACAATAAAGGATGCATACTGCTCTGTCCAATGAGCAGCTTTGGTGCACTCTGATCATTGTTTGGTTCATCTCATACCAATCTACAGGCAGAAACTGAAAACAGCCAAACCTGTATTAAGATCTGTGAAAAGATGGACTAATGAAACAGAGCGGGATCTACGAGCCTGTTTCGACCTCACTGACTGGAGTGTTTTCAAAGCTGCTACAAACTATCTGGATGAGCTCACAGAGACTGTAACATCTTACATCAGATACTGTGAAGACATGTGCATTCCTACCAGGACCCCACTCACATACAACAATGACAAACCATGGTTCACTGTAAAACTCAGACAGCTACGTCAGGCCAAAGAGGTTGCTTACAGGAACGGGGAGAGGGCCTTGTATAAGCAGGCCAAATACACACTGGAAAAGGAGATCAGAGTGGCAAAAAGGAACTATTCTGAGAAACTAAGGAGTCAGTTCGACTCAGCATCCGTGTGGAAAAGTTTGAAAAATATCCCAAACTACAAGACATCATCCCCCAGCACTGTAGACAACAAACGACTTGCAAACGATCTGAATGAGTTTTACTGCAGGTTTGAGAAAACACCCTACACCCACTCTGAACTGCTCTTCACACCACCATTAACACCTCCTCCACCCCCGTCTCCTCCACACCTGCACTTAAGTTCAGTGAAGATGATGTGCGCCAGGTTTTCCGAAAACAGAAGAGGAAAATAGCACCAGGCCCAGATTTTGTAACACCAGCCCGTCTAAAATACTGTGCTGACCAACTGGCCCCCATCTTCACCCTGATCGTCAACAGATCACTGGAGTTGTGTGAAGTGCCCTCCTGCTTCAAGTGCTCCACCATCATTCCCATCCCAAAGAAACCCAAACTTACAGGACTAAATCCCAAAACTTCTCCTGCCCAAATTAACTCAGCTCTCCGTGCCCACCTCTGTCTGTCAGTGGATCAACAGCTTCCTAACGGACAGGCAGCAGCTGGTAAAGCTGGGAAAATTCTCATCCAGTACCCGCACAATCAGCACTAGCACCCCGCAGGGGTGTGTCCTCTCCCCTCTGCTCTTCTCACTGTACACGAATAACTGCACTTCAAAAGGACCCCTCTGTCAAGCTCCTGAAGTTTGCAGACAACACCACACTTATCTGCCTCATTTAGGGATGGTGATGAGTCTGCTTACAGACAGGAGGTTAAGGAGCTGGCTTTCTGGTGCAGTCACAACAACCTGGAGCTCAAAACGCTCAAAACAGTGGAGATGATAGTGGACTTCAGGAAAATCCCCCCCTGCTCTCCCCCCACTGAGCATCATGGACAGCATTGTGACAGCAGTGGAGTCATTCAGGTTCCTGGGCACCACCATCTCTCAGGACCTGAAGTGGGACACTCACAGTGACACCGTTGTCAAAAAAGCTCAACAAAGGCTGTACTTCCTTCGTCAGCTGAGGAAGTTCAACCTTCCAAGGGAGCTGCTGAAACAGTTCTACACTTCCATCATTGAATCAGTCCTCTCCACATAGCATTTTAGTTCCCCTCCCGCTGGGGAACCAAATGGTTACTACGTAACCCTCGTTCCCCGAGGGGGGGAACGGAAATGCTATGTTCCTTCGCCACAGTGGTTGCGCCTTAGCTGACAGCTGTAGTTCGGTTCTTCAGCTAGAAAAGGTGCTTAAGCGTCGCGTGGCTGGCATTTTTATATACAGCTGATTTTGATTCCTGCTAGCTGCATATGCTGACTACACCAATTCATTGGCATTTCATTGGCCTGTTTTATTACTCTTTCAGATGATTGGCTTTCTGGTGAAATCCCCATAGTGGAAGTTTTCCAAGTAGCATTTTCATTCCCCCCCTAGGGGAACGAGGGTTACGTAGTAACCGTTTCATTATATGATCAAAAAAACACTTAAAAAGATAATGAAAATAATTATTATTATTTTCAAAAACATTTTAGCATTTTTATATTAACATTTATTAATATTATTTTCAAAATATATTATACAATTAAAAATCATATTATACAACATTGTACATGTGAAAATGAAAGCATGGATGGCCAAGAATGGTCCCAAAAAAAGAAAGAAAGAAATGGACTAGATGTCCCTCAGGTGAAATGTCAGAACCATTAGGCAGGCTTTGCATAAAGGCAAGACTATGTTTTTTTTTCTCTGCAGCACAGCACAGTACAGCACAGCACTTTTGTTGTTTTCCTTGAAAATGAATATCTTTGGCATCATAAATCAAATGTTACAGCTCATTGACTGTAATTTGTACATGCAAAACACAATCCTGCAGAAAAGATGATAATTACAGCCTCATCCTGCGCCGCCACTTCTGCCAAACAATAAAAAGCCACTAAACTCACAGTCAAGACGCTCTCGATCAAATCACTGAAGTGACCTTGCAAACAGAAAAGCAGGAAATAACAAAGTGCACTCAAAGGCCAACAAACACTATACAAATACCACAGAGAGACGCACTACTGCGTTATATAAAACATTTTTAAATAAAGGTCATTGTATATGTGAATGCAAAATCATTAGCAATTAAATGTATTCAAATTGTAAATGAAATCACAATTTGTGTAATAATCTAAACCATCTCAATTAAATAAGATGGATATTTAGATGCCCCAAATAAAGAAAAATAAATGAAAGAAAATTGTGTGTATATATGTACAGTGGTGTGAAAAAGTGTTTGCCCCTTTACTGATTTCCTATTTATTTGCATGTTTGTGACACTTTAATGTTTCAGATCATCAAAGAAATGTAAATATTAGTCAAAAGATAACAAGTAAACACATTACGCCGTTTTTAAAAAACTAAAGTTAATAACAAAAGTTGTTGTTATTATGGAAAAACAATATCCAAAACTGCATTGCCTGTGTGAACAGACTGGTTTATCACACCCGAGTTCAATTTCTCTAGCCAGACCCAGACCTGATTACTGCCACACCTCTTCACAATCAAGAAATCACTTAAATAGGATCTGCCTGACAGAGTGAAGTAGACCAAAAGATCCTCAAAAGCTAGATATAACAAGTGTAAGCTGTAAAAAAATTTCTACTAAAGACAAAAGTTACAGACATCTTTTTGAATAGCCTGAGGGTAGCGAAATTAATGCCATTTGTTTTGTTTTTTTGTTGGTGAACTAAATTAATCCATCATTAAAATCTAATCGAGTAATGTATATAGGTGTAACTCACTTCCAAATTGAACATTTCCTGATAAATACTCACCCCTTATCATCTAAAATGTTCATTTCTTTTTTTCTTCAATCGAAAAGAAATCAAGGTTTTTGAGGAAAACATTCCAGGGGTTTTCTCAATATAATGGATGTCTATGGTGCTCAGAGGTTTGAACATAAATTACAATTTCAAAGGTGTGAGGAATAAAAGTCTTTCCTAGCGAAACAAACATTTTTTTTTTTTAAACAAAAAAAACATTATGTACTTTGTCTGGTATGTAAGGGTTCAATCCCCTGAGCACCATCGATGTCCATTAGATTTAGAAAAACCCTGGAATATTTTCCTCAAAAAACCTTAAAGTTTAGTTTCACCTAAAATGGAACATTATGTCATTTATTCACCTTCTACTTTTAACAAATCAGTTAGATGTTTTTTGTTCTGTTGAACACAAAGGAAGATATACTAAAAATGTTGGAAACCTGTAACTATTGACTTCCGTAGTACTTGTTTTTCCTACTATGAAAGTCAATGATTACCGGTTTCCAACAAAATTCTTCAAAATATCTTCTTTTGTGTTTAACAGAAAAGAAAAGGTTAAATAAAACTCAAACTGACTTGTGAAACATCAAGTCTGAGAAATAATGATAGAATTTTTATTTTTGCTTGAACTATCCACTACAAGTTGGTGAGTAAATTATCCAAAAATGTTAATTCTGAAAGTGAGCCAATCCATTAAAGCTGAGCATGACATGAAGGAAACGTCTATTTTTATGTTTGCTAACATGACACGTCAACATTTCCCCAAATGCATCCAGACAGTCACACAAGCCTCATTGCAATGCAAACACAATGCTTCTCCAGCTTCAGCACCATGATAACAAGAGACAGATCCGCTGATCTGTTTTCTGCTTCTGTTCAGCAAGCATTATTGTCCTGATGCACACAACTCGAGCACAGTTGTCAGTACGGACTCTGTGCGGCGCATATGTGATTAGAGTTTTAAGATGCCGCTTTTGCTGTGGGAGATATACTCTTGCACTCTCTAACCAGTGCAAAGGTTAATAAAATCACAGCGAGGCATTTGAATCCAGTCCCTAAGGTGTGTCTTCTGGGTGAACCACGGTCCGGGTCTATAAAATCCTCATGGGTCAGTGTGTGAAATGTCCAGCTGTGACAGACAGTCACCGCGGTTTGTTTTCTGCTCCATGACGAACCTAAAGGCTCTTTCATTGTTTTAGTCATGATTTATTTGCTACTTCTGTTTACATTATCTAAAAGCATATACAAAAATTATGTTTACGTAAAACACAATCGCACATTTTATAAAACCCCTTAACTGTCACCCCCACTTTTTGAACATTAAAATGATACGTTCAACTTAAATGTTTGTCAATCTGCAACGCTTTGGTGCATAGACTTAAGTTTGGTGTCATTTTAAAGAATACACGTGTCAAATTTGCAGCTACAGTGCAAAAAAGTACAAGACATAGTACAAGGTACAAGACTTAACAAAAGTAAAGTTTACGAAAATAATAAAGCAATAAATGTATATTTTATTATATTATATTACATAAAATAAGTATTTTACAAAATCTGTTTGATCCCAAATCTTACAAAATCTAAACTAATTATCTGAACAAATTATATTTCAAATTTGAATTTGGTATCTCAAAAAAAGAAAGCTTTCAGTAAAATTTTGTTTGGCCACAGTTTCCATTGGTGACCATAAAAAGGTCTCCTCTATTTCTGTGTATGTTTTGAGGAATATTAACCATACTTTACTGGTCTCATCTGGACAAAAAAGCTGCACATGAACACACCGACCAAATAGACAGCAGGAGAATGAAAAGAGAGCCTGTGTTTTTCTGCACCCGCAGGAGGCAGTAGTCTGTTTTCTCATTCCACATAGGGAAATCAGCATTTAGTAACATAATCACAGTAATTGTCAGTTATCACGGAGAGAGATTCGCTCATGCAAATACAGCGGGGAAAATAAGTATTGAACATGTCATGCTTTTTCCAAGAAATAATATTTCTAAAGAAGCTCTTGACATGGAATTGAATCAGGTTTTTGTAAAAACCCAAACAATACAAACATAAAAATAAAATCTGTTATAACAATAGAATGACACAAGGAGAAAGTACTGAACTTCCTTTACAGACATCAACAGAGTTTAAATATCTTGATGGTTCTGTGGGTCTCGTCTATCAAATTATCAATTTTTCATCTATGGTCTTTATTTTATATTGGATTCAAGTCAGGTGATTGGCTGGGCCATTTTACAGCTTTATTTTCTTTCGCTGAAAGCATTTGAGAGTTTTCTTGGCTATGTTTTGGATCATTGTCTTGCTGAAATGTCCACCACTGATAATATAGATGTTGGACTGAAGCAGCTAATATTCATTTACACTGAGAAAGGGGAGAGGGTTGCTGAAGAACTACTGAGAGATTTCAGCTGCTTTGTGGGCTTTCACTGCCTTTCTACACCTACCTTTCTTCATGTGTTCAATAGTTTTGAATACTTTTCAATACTGTGTCATTTGATTTGATTACGCATAACTTAATTTTTAAACTAGTTTTGTTTTCTGTGCATTTATGGATTTCTTTGGTTGTTACCAACATCTGGTGAACCTATCAAGTCAACAGCACCTTTAGAAATATGTTTTCTGAGAAAAATAATGACGTGTTCAATATCTATTTCCCCCACTGTATGTCTGATAATCTAATAATCCAAATCATACCGCCGGTATCTTTGTGTTCCTTCTTAACTTGATTTGTTTACTTGCTACATCACTTTATTTTTTTTTTCATCTTGCACTCTGATTCCTGTTGGGATAACCAAACAGAGTGATCTCTTCAATTGGGCTATCTCAAACCAACTATCCAGATCAAAGCCCAACAGCTGACTGTCAGCTTGGTGTGTCCCGGCCTATAGAGTTATGTTAAAATCAGCATACAGTGCTGCTTTTACTTAACTGGAAACAAAATAACTTTACCCATTGCTCAGCATTGATTAAAAAAATGTTATGTCCTGCCTATAGCTTGTAAACATCAGATTTTACCTTTAAAAAAAGGATTTTTATGTAACATGGAACCCTTTTATTAAGTAATTCAACAAGATAGCAGTAATTGAACCCTAGAAGCAACACCACCCCTTATTTTCCTTGTTTTTTGTGCCAATGTAGAAAATGTAACAAAAGTGAAGAAAAAGAAAAAAAAATACAGTGTGAGATTAAAAGAACAACTCACGCAAAAAAAATGAAAATTTACTCAGCCATAAGTGGCTCCAAACATTTGAGTTTGTTTGTTTTTTCTGTTAAAAACAAAAGAAGATATTTTGAAGTATGTTAGAATACATTGAATTCCACTTTAGGTAAAACAAATACTATGGAAGTCAATAGTTACCGGTTTTCAGCATTCTTTAGTACATCATCCACCATCAAAAAAAACTAAAATGATAAATGATTACAACATTTTTTTGGGGTGGGGGGAAGTGAACTATCACTTTAAGTGATGTGCGGAGGTCATTCAAATCATTTTTGACTGCTGTACACTTGATGAATATTGGTTGTAATCTTTCTTTATGCTACAAGCATTGTTGTTCTCTAATTCCGATTGCTGCACTTTTCACAAAGTAAGTTTAGGATTTCTTTTTTCTGCTGATAAGAGTTTTGGTTACTGCAGAGCCTTCAAATTATCTTAAACAGTGACGCCCTGAATGTCAAGACAAATCCTGTTCAGCACTAAAGCGGAGAGAAATTCCAGCTGCAGTGGTGAACTGACTGCCCACTGAGATTCTTCACATTATCTTATTCTCTCGTGCATTTGTCTTTTGTGAATGACCAGCCTTTTTAAGAGACTTGAATGAGTTTTTGACACCAACTTCTCTTGCTGTGGCTGAAATGGTCTCTCTTTGATTTTCATCTGCACAACCTGCTGTTGGAAGGTTTCAATCATTTTAGAAAGGCTCACCAACAAATTTGGCTGCCATGTTAAAAAGGATAACTCACCCACAAAATGAAACTTTACTCACTATTTAAATCACCCTCAAGTGGTTTCAAATGTTTATGCATTTATTTTTTTCTGTTGAACACAAAAGAAGATATTTTGAAAAATGTTAGAAACTGGTAACCATTGACTTCGATTGTAGGAAAAACAAATACCATGGAAGTCAATGGTTACAGGTATGATATGTTTACATATTTCAAAATATCTTTCTTTGTGTCCAACAGAAAAAAAACATTCAAACAGGTTAGTGACAAGTCAAGGGTGAGTAAAGGATGAATGACTTTTCAGTGTTCAGTCTTTTTAATTAGGGTTTGTCAGATAATTTAGTAAATTACAGCAATATTAACACTGATAACCGGAAGATATCTGAAAGTATTCCTTGATTTTGATTAGTGTTATTTTTAAATGTCTCATTTATGTTACATTTATTTAATTTAAAATGACTGATTTCTGTTTTGAATATCTAAAAATGAAATTGTTTTTAAAATAAGGAATTTTATTATTAATTCAAAATGAAGTCTTCTGTGATCTCTCAGAAATCATTCTAATATGCATATGTGCTGCTCTAGAAACATTTATTATTAATATTAGTTTTTTCAAGACTCTTTGAGGTGCAGGAAGTTCAAAAGAACAGCATTTATTTGAAATATAAATAATTCATATAACCGTTTAAAGTGTTTACAATCACTTTTGATCTATTTAATACATCCTATTTGAAAAAAAAATCTATTTACTACATTCAATATAAGTACTATATTTTTAAAGCTGAAAATGAAACAACAGTATTCATCCATCTGTAAAAGCAGTATGCTAAAGTAAGCATCAGTATTAGAAACAGTCTATAACTGGCCCCACTAACAGGCTGCTGACAGCAGAACCATCAAATGTACCCTTCGTTGTCCATGGAAGGAAATGGGCAATACTTACACAGCATTTTTACATATTATTTATAGCTATTATTCCAGCACAGGGTAGTAGAGAGAAACACTGGGAAATTGAAGTTTTATTGACTTCAAAACAGATGTTAATCAATCTAAATTTGGACAGAATATCTACAATATATTTGAGTATAAAATATTATACTGTATTAGAAAAGCTTATCTTGTGAAACACTCTTGCCATCTTTAATGCTAATATCAATATCTGATAAAAATAATAATAATGATGAGCTCAATTCACATTTTTATACCTATTTGTGATTCTGAAGGTGAAGCAAATGAGGCGTCAGCTTTCAAATACCTTTAAGATAACTGTAAACATTATATTTCCATCCACTTTCCTCTACTATGCTAGTTTCATTTCACAGCTAGCATAGTAGGCTACTATTTTAATATAACGGAATCCAATGATTGAACAGACATTAGCTTAGAGCTAAAATTACCAACAACAAACTGTCATATTTCCAAGTTTAAACATTTATGGGGGGGGTTATTAACTAGAGTAATTTATTTTGACTTCTTGTTGCCAAATATTAGCAGCAACAACCTCAAGAGACTTAAGATTCAACTTGTTCTCTGTAATTTCCAGGAAACTGTCACTCACTCAAGCAAGGACATCTCAGGCGCATACAGTATTTTGGTTTCGCTTGGTTAGTCAAGGGCAAACGATTCAGTTTTTAACCCTGGGTCAGTGGCTCGGTGAGCGTTTCCTGCATCGATATTCAGGAGCAGCACCAGTTGACTGTTTATTGCTCACAGCCCACGAAAGGCGAGCACACAGGACAAAGTGCATCCTAACATGTGAATCAATTAGAAATCACTGAGTGGACTGAATGAGGAGACACGTACACTACATCTTTCGATGGCTACTGTACTTCCAGCAAGATAACACACAGTGTCAGAACGTTCAGATCCTCTACAACTGGTTTCTGAATTCATGACAATGAATTTGTCAATATCAACCTAGGCTCAATGAAAATACGTACCTCAGCATACATTTTTGCAAACTGTATGTCACCATTAACAGCGATCGAGCGGCTGCAGATGGATACTAACGGACTACAAATCCGCCACATTATGGACTACAACTCCATACATGCACTTCACATACACACACCTGTTCCTAGTTCCGGTGATGAGACACACATACACATGCACAGCTAAAGCTGCTCAAAAACTGATTACAAGGACCATAAAGACAGCACACACACGCACACACGCACACACACATTGTTGCTGAGTCTTGTTGTACAGTATTGTGAACATTATGATGCGTTTTCCTTGCCTTGTCTTGCTGTGTTTTTGACCCTATCTTTGTTTTTGTTTGTTTGTTTGTTTGTTTATTTCTGTCTGCTGCCTGCCTTTTGACCATCTGCCAGTGTATTCGACTACGACTCTGGATTTGCCTATATACATCGGTTTGCTCCTGATTGTGACCGTTGCTTGCCTGACCATCTCTGTATAATAAACCCTGTGTTTGGATCCTCACTCCCTCTTGTCAGCGTCCGCTGCACATTACACTGTAACATACGTTGCTCCGGGTACGTTTTACTGTACATTTCAGATGACAAATCCACTAGAGGGCACTGTCTACATTTTTGCAAATGAAGTATGTTACTTAGGGTAAGGTTGTCACAGTACCAAAATTTAAGCATTAGTTACCAATACCAGTGAAAATACACAATTCTCTGTACCAATTTCGGTACCAAAGCAAAACTAAAAAAATACTAATTAACTAACCCAATTTGTTTATTAACAAAGTTTATAAACATTTAAACTGTTTAAAGAGTTATACATTTCTTTAAACATATCTAAAAAAAAAAAAAAAAAAAAGGATGTTGTTTAGTAACGACTTTGTATCGAAGTACTGGTTCTTTTGACAACACTAACTTAGGGGGTCTTTTGTTATATGTTTTAGATATACATCCTTCTCGTACGCCCATCGAAGGCGGAGCTTGTCAGATTACCTAGAGAACCAATACTCTAAACCCTTCCATAAACCCAAACAAAGTAGTATTTTCAAAAACAAACATATTAAATTTACCTTGATTTATTGCTTTTATCTCTTTTGTGAAACTCGAAAGCCATACTCGACACCATACAAATTGAGCTGCTTAGCAAACTGACCACACCGGAAAAGTTTCCCATATGGAGACAGACAGGCGAGGCAAACATATTCTATTGCAAATCGTAGACACTGTTAAGTTGATTTGTGGTGTTTGTTTGGTGTTGTGAAAAAACCTTTATTCATCGATAGTATGCTCCTGTAAATATCATTAGTGTGAAAAGGAACTCACTTTGTTAACGTTATTCTGCCCCGTAGCACTCATTTTACAAAAAAAACTGCAGTCAAACTTATATATTTAAGTATTTTTTTGGATTTCACAAAAATTTAACTAAATAATGTTTTTTCAATGAGCCTGTGTTGGGCAAAGTAGCTGGCAAACATGTATTGGCATCTGTTGTCAAATTTCATAAGATTCGATCCTAAATACCAAATACTCCAAAAGTCATTCACCCCAGCCTCTCCTCATTATGCATCTGACTGGATAGTGGAACACAGCTAAAATTGTGTCGAGATCTGAAGATTACTAAAGCTCCAGCATGATTACGGGCTGCTCTCTGGATGGCAGACATCCGTGAGTTGAGCTGACAAATCAGTGCAGACGGATGCACTCTAAGTGGAAACCACTGACAGAGGGGAAGAAAGTGTTTATTTTGAGATGACCTCATCTTGACACATGCAAAAGAGCTACAAAAAAAACAGCTCAAAGAATTTCAAACGCCTCCCGTACATTAAGATTAACCCCAATCCTGACCCCAAATGTGACTTGAGGGCATTTTACATGTTTAGATTGTGATATTGCCTCTTCTCATGTTCGGCCGTTTTCCTGTTGAGGAAAAAATGCCTGCTTCAGCTCGAGTTGCATTTTGTGTTTGTGTGCATGTAATTGAAAGCTAATACAAATTAAAATAATAGCAAAATAAAAAAGTATTTATTTGCTACATAACCACATATAAGTTTGATATATGACCATTACATATATTACATAAAAGTTCAATTCTAGATTTTTTTACACATTTATAAAACATACTATGCAACATATATTTCGAAATATGGCTGCTTTTGGGGTTTTTTAACCATTGGAATTACAAATAGAATGCTCAAATATATTAGCTATACTTTTATATATGTGTTCATATATCACTGTAGAATTTATAATTTCATATATCATTATATATGTAAATGCCATCTAATACATTTGTATTTAAATATTTGATTCCAAAGGTATATGTTGCATATTTGACATATAGGTTATACATGTAAAATCCACTTGTATTTCATATAAGTCATTTGCATATACAGTATTTCCATGTATCAGACTTCTACATGGGTAAAAATGCTGTCTCTTACAGCAAGCCTGCAGTAAATGAACAGGTTTTTATGCTCCTTTTGCACTGTCTAGACTATACACGCCTTCCTGCCACAGAGACACAACTCATTTAATTAGCCAAATCTGATGGGTGTCTAAGCAATTACCCGCCTTTAATTAACTACAACACATTTAAAGAGCCAATCAAGACATTTTGAGAAAATCACAGACTGAAGAAGCAACCTTCCACCGTTGTGACCTCCATGTTATCAAGTATTCTTTTCCCGCTCCGCTCCTTCCCTCTGGCATTTCTCCTTCATTTCCCATCAGCAAGTGAAGCGCAGCATTAAAACAAGCTCTTGTGTGGCCTGTGCTATAATGAGAGAAGCGTGGACAAAAACACTTTTCATAATGATAACAATCTCAGGTGGTATTTAACAGAAGCGGTATAACAGAACAACAAATGCCTGCAGGGGTGCGAGCGAAAAAAACTAAAACATCCAACCGTTAATTATCAGGCGATGTAATGAGATGGTCCGAAATAAATTAGTGGGGAAACACTCGCCTCGAAAGTGTGACTCATGAACTTATGAACTTGTGAACAAGGCACGAAGACGAAAAGATAACAGTATGAAGACGGGATTTTTATAGCACTCAGACACCCTGCTGATCTCCAGTGCAGAGCAGTGTGAAATGGGAAGAGAACGGGTAAGTTATTGGCAGCGCAGCTCTCTTTAGATATACAAAAAAACTCAGCAGCTGTTTGCTCAGCAATCACCCATGAGCATGTGAACACAAGACTCTACTGTACACTGGATTCAGTAAGCAGTCGTGTTTTTTAAAGGTTTCAAAGAGGACAGAAGCGTGTTTAATTGGCCATACACAGGCACAGATGGAAACTGTGGACTTCTTTCATAATTTAAGCACTTTGAAGGGAAAATCTGTACAATGTTTTTTTATGCAGTATAAATCCATGTACTACTTTTAGAAAAATTTAAATGTGCCACTTGAGTCACCATATGGTCAGGCAGGTTTCACAATACTTGCATGCAACCGGTCATCTAAACGGATTACGTTCTCATACTGCCTCATAATGTAATTATAAAAGAATTTTGGCATTATTTAGATTAAACTTTACCTCATGTAAACACAATACTTTGAACAAACTGATGTATTTAAGCTCATAAGCAGTAATGTAAACACTGCTCTAAACAAAGTGTGTGCTGAAACATACATCGAACTACATGAATGAACTAATATTTAAGTTTTATACTGTAAAATCATTCAACTGTTATGAAAACTCTTCTGAATGGCTGTAGTTGTTGTTTTTTCTATTGATTTTGTTAGGTCTCATAAGTGTGTGAGACATCTTTTGCACAAATCAAGTCACTCTGCTTCCTAAGTCCTAAATCTATCATCAAGAGCTACAGGTATAAATTTCAATCCATGCTCATTGGAAAAATGTGCCTCAGACTACATTGTAGCAAAAACATTAAATACTTCCCTCTGTGTACTTGATGTTGCACGTTTCAGATGACAATTCCACTAGAGGGCGCTTTTTGCAAATCTGAAATGTTACTTTCAATACTTTTTTTAATACGATACAGATACATGTCTTTCTTCTACACATGATAAATTATCTCCACCTCCTCTGTAGTGGCTGTTCTGCTATTGGCTGGATCGGTCAGAATGTGAACCCAGAGCTAAAAATAAATAGTTATGGTAGCAGTCAAGACAAGAGAGAAAAATGACAACAGCCAATCAGAGTCAGAATATCTGTGAGGTTTTCACCCATTTATAATATTTTAAAGATTAAGGCTACATCTACACTAATCCAGATCAATTTGAAAACAGTGTTTTTGTCTTAAAATGATATATGTCCACAATATAATTTTGAATTATTTCCGTGATCCACACTAAAATGTCTGAAAACACTTTTGTTTTATTTACTTCCGTCTCTTTTAAACATTGCTCAAAATGTCACAACTGTCGTCTATTTGCAACGTTGAACAATATCTTTCAGTAAACGTTCCATGTCTCTTGAAGAGAGACAATATGGATCATATACAAACTGTGCAATAATCTTTAATAAAGCTGTCAAAACAGAGCATCCAAAATATCTGCTTTACAATGTTGTCCACCATGTTAGTTGAATTGGTCACATGACTGCGTCACATGACTAAAATGCATCATCGTTTTCGAAAGCCTTCGTTTCACAGTCCACACTGCAACAAACTACAAACCATTGTTCAGATTTATCCACTTTGGACTGTGTTTTCAAAAAGATGTTTTCGTTTCCTAAAAATGCTGTCTCAGTGTGGACAGAAGGCCAAAATGGAGAGAAAAACTTTATTACATTTTTCAATGAAAACGTATTAGCGTGGACATGGCCTGAATGTTTACACCTTGACACAGTTTTTAGTCTGAATTAGATCTGAAGAATATCCTTTACCTATTTATTTTAATATCATTAAATGAATAAATCATTTTAAAACATAGCTATCAAAAATAGCATTTTTCAAGGTAAATTATATGTTGTAGAAAATATCATTATCGCAATAACAATGTTGCATATTTTTCCAGTATCGTACAGCCCTAATGGCAACCACGTAGGTTTACCTTGACTTTGCATTGCTTTTATCTCTGGAATCATGCTTCACCGGACAGGTGAGGCAAACATATTCAATTACAAATCTAAAACACCATTAAGTTTATTTGTGGCATTTACTTGGTGTTGTGCAAAGAACTGCATGAAAATAATCCTTTATTCGTCAATAGCATGTCCCTGTAAATATCATTAGTGTAAAAAAAGGAACAAAAGTTGTACTATTTTACCTAAACACTGTAGTCAAAACTTCATTTTTGCTGCTTAACAAAAATGTAAACTAAAGCAAGTATTTCCAATAAGCCCGTGTTGATTAATTTTGTTTTGCCTGTATGGTGTATCGGTAGCCACTGACTGGCATTTTATGAATAACCATGGACCACATTTTCAGCTAATAATCTTCTTTAATGCTCTATTGAAGAAAAAGGTAATCTGCATGTTGGATGCCCTGAAGGTGAATAAATTAAAAGCAACTTAGCATTTTTGGTCACATAACCCGTTAAGGATTTTTTCCTGATATATTACAAATTGTAGACATTTGTGTGTTTTCTTTTTTCCGTCATTAAGCATCTTACTCTCTACATTTCAAATGGCTCAACACCCAGACTGTCACAAGCGAAAACCACAGTGACCTTCTACTGACCAAGTTCACATTTGCTAATTGAAACTGCTTTACAGGGAAGGGAGCTGGCCTTATTTCTTTCTCTCATAAAGACAGCACATCAACACTGTTGCTCATGCCAACGCAAACTGGAAGTCCGGTCTCAGTCTCTGCCAATGACAATGCAATCAGACAGTTCAGATGGGCGTGAAAACTAGACTCTTCACTTTTAATGGATTTTGGAGAAATAAGACTCTCTGGCAGGAGCCACTGACTCAGTTATCATGAAACTGGAGGAGACCGCAAGCAAATCTGAGGCTGCTGATTACTTCTTTCTCTGAAACTTCTGTTTTTGAAAGCACAGAGGAGGAGTTTATTTATGGCAACTGGGTGTTTGACTACATACATAAAATATTTCATCTCTCAAAGTAATAGCCAACCTTTTTAGTAGTTTACTACTAATATTTACTTAACCCTTGAGAAATTAAGTTAACATTTCAATAATTTAACAGTCCATCCATGGATAAAATGGAGTAAATGTCAGATGGACATTTACACAGCAAAATATATTAATTGAAACTACAATGTTACTATACAAATATTTCTGTCATCATTTACTGACCCTTTACTTATTAAAGAAATGAGTTTCTTTCTTCTGCCAAACACAAAAGAAAATATTTTGGAAAAAAAATGGAAACATTTAACCATTGACTATCGTAGTATTTGTTTCTCCAACTATGGAAGTCAATGTTTACAGGATTTTAGCTTATTCAAAATATCCTATTTTCTGTCCCTTTAATATAATAAAACAATCCATATCAAAAGATTAAGTTCAACTTAAATCACAGCTATCCCCACTCAATTACTGTAGTATTGGAGAACATACAGTTCTTGAATCTTTTGAAATCACAAAATAATCTTGTTACATTATACGAAGAATACTTTGGATTTCTGTTAAAAAAAATCTTTAAAAACAAGGATTTCTTTTACAATTACATCAGAAATACCAAAAATAGGATGTTTTCCAATATTGTGTTTAATGCGAGGCTTGTGAATCAGAAAGTTCGAGAACAGCACCACAGTGTCTCCAAACAGAAATGTAAAACGGATTTTAAAAATATCCCCTTATCATACTCCCACCTCAAAATCATACTATTGGTAAAGCCAATGTATTGACTGTCAGGTTAGTCAGAAGTCTCAATGTTTTGACAGCAGCAAAAAAAAACAAAAAAAAACAGCCAGTCTGGGTGTTACATTTGCTGGAAATTCACCTAAGAAAGACCATGGTCTGCATTGTATTTTAAAATCCGTATTTCACTTAAAATGTTTTGTGACAAGTGAAAAAGGCATGACAATCCGGTATCTTCTTCCGAAACAGTGCATAAGGTAGCATGATCCATTCAATCGCTTAAGTGCCTACCCGTGTAGGTGTGCTGGGTACATTTTGATTGACATTTATTGCTCCACTATGACTGCGCTGTGCAAAAAAAGTGAGCTTTAAGACCTTGAGCTCAGCACAGGATCCCATGCTTATGGTACAGGCCAAGATATCCCATAAATCCTGCCAAATGCTTCTCAACAAGATTAACGTGTGCATTAATACTTTACAGAAACACAATTCCTCGCACAAAGCCTGTTTATTAAAAAAAAAAAAAACTACACCTCCATAATTCATTCAGATTTTTGTAACGCTACTGAATCAGATTGACATCAACAGTGCACTAATGATGATTAATCAGCGAGAATGAGAAGCTGTTCAAACTCCTGCAGGTTTATCATCCATCCCAGCTGTCCTGTTTGAGTCCAGCAAAGCAACATGATGGCACCAGCAGAGGGACTGATGTTTACGCGAGGACTTTGCCAAGTGCTAAATTTATGCCCCTCACTAAGCAGCAATAAACCGGAGTTTACACTGCACCCGCTGAATACTGAAATCTGTCGGGAGCCAAAAGAGGTGACATGGTGCATTCCCATGATTCATGTGTAATCATGTATGTAGAGAAAGGCTAATTAACGTCAACAGCTAAAGTATAAAGCTCCTATAAACCTCTATTGATCTTCATTTATGCTGTAAGAAGGACTGTGAAACAGAGCATACATTATTGCGCAGCATAATTGTCATATAAAAACATTATTATTACCTTGGATGTGCTGATTTACAACACTCTCCAGTCTGTCCAGTCTCTCAATAATCCTCAATGTTTCCCCTTTGCTGTCATCGTCAAACTTTTTCTCGTGCGTCTTTCCCGCAACTTTGACGTTGCCGTTGCCGTTATTAGACACATAATTGGTGATCCACCCGACGTACAGCAGGCACAAAATATTGGTCATGCCGCTTAAAATCACGCACGTGGACACCAAAGTTTTGGTTCTCCTCGTGCATGCCATCGCCACATTCCCACGTGCAAAGCGCGCGCAGAAACAGGTACAAAATCCTCTACGCGTTTGGCGGCGGTTCTGCTCTCATGCAGCCTGACGGAACGATCTCCCGTATAACGTTTCGGCTCTGCGTCTCCAGCGCATCTTATGTGACAGCGAGCTGCAGCTGTTTGAATATGTGTAGATGTCTCTCTGGCGCTTGTCCGCACAGTTTGACAGCGGGTTTTACAGCTCGGCTGAACGCGCGCGCTGCTTGTTTTTGACGGCGTCATAGAGCCAGAGGGACACGCGCACCATGTTGCAGCGCGCGCCGCTGTTGACAGCCAATGAAGTTCAACACTAGGAATGGTTTAGGCAAGCTGGTTATAATAGTAGATATCAGATTGTTTACTCAAAACAACAGTCTGTTAACGTTATGGTATTTTAATTTTATTAATATTTTTTAGCTATTGCACCTTAGTTCGTGTCAAAAACAAAACTGGACCCCACTGACTGTCATTGTATGTAGGCTACACTATTAAAAAAAAATTCAGAACACAAAATTATTTGCAGTTGAAGCCAAATTTATTAGCCCTCCTGTGAAATTTAAATTATTATTATTATTATTATTATTATTATTATTATTATTATTATTATTATTATTATTTCACTAGTGCTGTTTAACAGAGAGAAGATTTTTTTCAACACATTGTTAATTTCTCATAACTAATTGATTTAGTCTTTTCTATGATGTCAGTATATAATATTTGACTAGTTATTTTGTAAGATACTAGTGTTTAGCTCAAAGTGCTATTTAAATGCTTAACTAGGTTAATTGTGTTAATAGGCAAGTTAGGATAAGTCATTGGACAACAGTGGCTTGTTCAGTAGCCAATCGAAAAACAATATTTCTTTAGGGGTCTAATAATATTGACCTTAAAATTTGTTTTAGAAATGTAAAAGTTGCTTTTATTCCAGGCAAAAAAGGTTAATTGGACACAATTTTTAAAAATGGGACCCCATTGACTTATACTGAATGCATAAAAACAAAGAACATCATGGGGTCCAAAAAACAGCACTGCGCCTTTTATTGTATGAACAAATCATTAATCTTTCTGCTCAACTCAAAATGTGAAATTGTATTTGTCCATACAGTGAAAGTCAATGAGGTCCAAAAAAGACACACACATCTTACTTAACTATACCATATGGGTGAATGTAATGATACTAAACCATTACAGTCAGATTTTGTACAAAGCACATATTTTCTGCTTAAAAGTATCCTAATATGTCAAATTATTAGCAATAATAGGAACAAGTGAAGAGAAAATGTTCTACAAGAATTATTGTGAAATAGGGTTAATTTTTATTTTTGTTATTAGCCATATTTCTGTTATGATTTGCTAATGTTTTGATCTATTTGCTGTGGTTAATATTTATTATTTGTTAATATTTAGTGATATTTGCTTCATTGTATTCAAAACAGTTTCACTTGCAACATCATCATAATCATTAATCATAACAATAGTTTTTGGAGCCCACAATTAAAAACTAAAAATATATATCCACAACTTTTTGTTTAATTAATAAATAATAAATAGCAAATGTCTCCAGTAGAAATTTGGTCACCCTTTGTCTATATTGTTATTTGCATTTATTATTTTCCCTTGCCGGAAAAAAAATACCAATTAAATAAACCCAGTATTAAAACTTTACTAATGCATGTTTCTGTGATTATTGCATGCAATTCAAACTCCACATTTTCAGCTTTTTTTTCAGGTGACTAACCTGCTGAAAACTATCCATTATGACCACAAACTCCATTTCAGAGGCAGCTATGATCTGAATATACCTGTCTTTGCTCATGGGAACCAAAAAAATGTAAAGTTATTAAACAGCCGCTCAAGAAGAGGATGTCAATCTTGACCACAATACTTTGTGATTTGCTCTGTTACATGTCAATTAAAAATCGTACAGTTGTATAAATTTGTAAGAATTAATTTTTCTGCCAATAAATAAAATAGTTACTTTCCTTGTGAGATCAGACTGTAATATCTTGTTACTTAAACACATTTTTCTTCAATATTGTTCCACCTGTGGAAATAATGCACTGTAAAAAAACTGTTACATTTACGGTAAAAAAGCCTGGCAGTTCTGCTTACCAGAATTTCACCATTAAAAATACGGTAGAAGGAATTTCAGAATTTTAGTGTAAACTATTGTATTTCAGCCTGATATCACGAGGAAACATAACTATGCTACATTCTGTCAGTTTAGTGGCTAGTTTATACAAATATAAATTATACTAATTTAGTACAAATTTATACGAGTTAAGTTGTATGAAAATGTATGATTTTTAAAAGGGGGCAGCACGGTGGCGCAGTGGGTAGCACAATCGCCTAACAACAAGAAGGTCGCTGGTTTGAGCCCCGGCTGGGTCAGTTGGCATTTCTGTGTGGAGTTTGCTTGTTCTATATAAAGATATAAAATTACAGGTGAATTGGGTAAGCTAAATTGTCCGTAGTGTAAGTGTGTGAATGACTGTGTATGGATGTTTACCAGTGATGGGTTGCAGCTGGAAGGGCATCCGCTGCGTAAAACATAAGCTGGATAAGTTGGCGGTTCATTCCGCTGTGGTGGGATGAGGAAAGGGACTAAGCCAAAAAGAAAATGAATGAATGATTTTTGGTGTGGCACCAAAAACATAACTATGCTACATTCTGTCAGTTTAGTGGCTAATTTATACAAATATAAATTATACTAATTTAGTACAAATTTATACGAGTTCAGTTGTATGAAAATGTATGCTTTTTAAAAAGAGGTGTAGCACCAAACCCCACCCCTAAACCCAACCGTCATTGGGAGAGGAGCAAATCGTACCAAACTGTAAGAATGAGATCACACGAGTTCATACGAATTAGTCACTAAATCAAAAAGATACAAATTGCCGTGAGATAGTGTTGTGTATTTTATTAATTTATACTGGTAGACCTATCCACACGAGCACAGGTACTTTCAAAACCACACTTTTCTCTACATGGCTTTGCTGTTTGTACACCCGAAGACGGAGCGTCTGGTTACTGAAAGTGAAACTTTCTGAAAACTCCTGCCAGTGTAAAGATTTTAGGAAACTCTGGGTAATCAAAAACTATTTTCTGAAACTACGGCTTTTCCCCTCAGGATGTCAGCTTGCAAACTGTTTTCTCCTTTCTGATTGGCCAACATGGCTGGGCCAAACTCTGAAGATGCAAATGAGGCAAATTTTGCACATTCACAGCAATTGCATTGAATATTTCAATGCGGTAATCTGCCTCTGTTGTCAGGTTTGCATTGACTGGTATGCAATTTGCTTACAAAAATACTTAATTCCCTGTTTAGTGTGAACCCAGCATAAAAATGTCATTATTTCCATCACATATATAAATGCATCACAGTGCGTTTTTTGGTTTTCATGTGGACATAGATTTTTTTTTAACAAAAGTGAAACAGTTTATAAAATACCCATGTACGTGTAGACATGGCCTTAATAAACCAGTGTTTTGAAATACACATTATACATTTGCACTGCTTTGTCATCCGAAACTTGCTTTTTACCATTTGATTCATTTCTTACGGAGATTAGAGGCATTTTAATGAACATCCCGACTATTGGTTTAAATATTTAGAAAATTTTAGTTTGAAGACAGGTGCGGCCCAATTTCATTCTCTTTTATATTCTTATAAACGGTCAGGTTGTAAAACGTTGTCAAATGAAAGCGTGCAATCGAAACTGCCTTCAAAGACGATCCTCAACAGCCAGGGCTTTCAGGGTGATCAAGTGAGCTAAAAAAGAGCATCAGAGAAACACTGCATTAACAGATGGAATCAAAAGCAAACTACCTCAAGGTGCTGGCTTTGATCTTTGTCTTTGGTGCGCCAACTTACTATTTCACCTGTTTAGTTTACCCTAGATATACACTGAGACGCCAGCGGGACCACCGCTGCATGAAATGATGCATGAAATATGAATGGACACTGAAATATTAAAGGACAGAGAATTTCTTGGTTGAAACCGAGGTCTGTAATTACTTCAAAAAAAATTATTAAGGGATCTAGACCAAAGAAAGGTCTATTAATGATTGATCCTAAAAGGGAACATGTAGTAGTTTGTTTTAGATTTAATGAAAGAAGGGTTAAAAAAGGAGAAAACGTACAGTATGAAGTCTTGAGAGATGAAAACCGGTAATCTTAAATAGGGCTGCGCAATATATCGAAATTATCGACATACATTGGTTAGAATAATTTTTTTAAATATTCACGAAATACGAAATAAACAGGTCAATCTTTTTCATGTTAGTGTACATCTGTATAAATTTGTACAATCTCATCTGTACATTTTAGCATGTTTTTCTCATCCCTCAATGAGAGTTGAATTAGGGGGTGGGATTTACATTACCTGACAAAAGTCTTGTCGCCTATCCAAGTTTTAGGAACAGCAAATTTTAACTTGACTTCTAGTTGATCATTTGGTATCAGAAGTGGCTTATATAAAAGGCAAAGGCCTCTAGACACTTATCTTTCCAAAATAAAATATAATCATGCCTTGATTTTTAATTAGGACAGTAAGGTCTGACTTTGCTTAAACAAAAGTCTTGTCACTTAACCGAAATAATGTACAGTATAGAATATAGAAAGTCCTGGTGCAGTGAAAAAATTGTGTATGACTCCTATGATCTTGGACGACTGCATCCATACATCTCTGCAATGACTCAAATCACTTATTAATAAAGTAATCTGGAATGGCAAAAAAGCATTCTTGCAGGACTCCCAGAGTTCATCAAGATTCTTTGGATTCATCTTCAATGCCTCCTCCTTCATCTTACCCCAGACACGCTCAATAATTTTCACGTTGGGTAACTGGGCTTGCCAATCCTGGAGCACCTTGACCTTCTTTGTTCTCAGGAACTTTTGTGTGGAGGCTGAAATATGAGAAAGAGTGCTATCCTACTGAAGAATTTGCCCTCTGCTGTGGTTTGTAATGTAATGGGCAGCACAAATGTCCTGATACCTCAGGCTGTTGATGTTGCCATCCACTCTGCAGATGTCTTGCATGCCCCCATACTGAATGTAACCCCAAACCATGATTTTTCCTTCACAAAACTTGACTGATTTCTGTGAGAATCTGGGTCCATGTGGGTTCTAATGGGTCTTCTGCAGTATTTGTGATGATAGGAAGTAATGCACTGTAAAGAAAAAAACTATTGTAACGCACATATCCAACACAATCTTAAGGCAGTTTGTAACTTCTGGATTTAGTGCTAACTCATATAAGTTTCATTCATAGGTTTTAGTACAATTTGCTCATCCTCCATTGACAGTTGGTTTTATGTGAGGGGTTTAGTGGTTCGCTTCCTTCAAATTTGTATGTTTTTGTAAAAATGAAGTCATCTGAATTTATATGAATTATCCACTTTTCTGCCAAAAAGTAAAATAGTTACGTTTCATCACGAAATCAGGCTGGAAAATTGCATTATTTAATAATGACACTTTTCTTCAAGATTGCTTCAATATTGTTTTACCTGTGGAAATAATGCACTGTAAAATATCCATTACATTCACAGTAAAATTTCACTGTTAAAACAATACGGTAGAAATTCAATACGGTAGAATTTCTAAATTATACAGTAAACTACCTTATATCATTAATTATAGCATTAAAGGTCCAGTGAAATTAAAATAGCGTTATTTAAATGTTAGTATCGGTATGTTATTCTTCAAATATATTTATAACCCAGTGTGGTACTAAACAGCGACAAATTTCACGTTTAGAAGATATAAAATCGATATATAAAACTGATATGTCACTTCCGCCTAAATGGATCAACGTTTTGTTTTTTTTCACGTCACGTCATACTTCAGTTTTTCATCAAATCTTGACCAATCAAATGCTCTCTAGTATCTGACATGCCCCGCCTCCTTCAAGACACTTCTCATTTGCTTTTCATTTGATGCGCTTGAGCTTAACCACTCTCACTGACAGAGCTGTGATAAAAATGAAACGCTATTGGCTGTTTTTTAAAAGGGGAGGGGCTTCTCTATGCCCTGTCCTCTCTTTGTTTTTCAGTTGAGATTATGTCAAACATCGAATAAAAAAATGCACATTTCAATTCACTTCACGCAACTTTTAATGAATCAATGTATTTAATTACTAACATACATTTAAGCTACTAATACACAGCCAAAAACTGGTGGTGATGTGAATGCCACAGTGAAGAGAAACACACTAATAGATAGAAGGTGTTCAGATTTACTCACACAACTAAACATCATCACGTAAACACACATGAAATTTAAGTAATGCAATACAATAGATGTAACATAAACCTCTAATGTACATCACTGATGAGAAAAAACCTAAAAAGAATAATAGTGATGTCAATAAAATAAAACATACAGGGAATTCTGGGAAAGTCAATTTTACAGTTATTCACTGTATATGTCAATAAAGCTTACTGTTAACCAGATTTTACTGTAGCATTTTTACTATTAAAATCATGCCCATTTTTTATTCAGTCTGGGATTGCTTTAGAGATCACCTACATGTCTTTGATCCACTGTTTAGTTTTGTTTTACTCTAAAATGATCTGTACATCCTTAACGCAAGATAAATGTGCTCTGTGCCACCTGGTTACCGACACATCCAGCCGTGACTTCCAGTGGCAACGTATTAAGCGTGGACCCTACTATGACTCAGCTATGCATAAGATCAATGAGACAGAATACACTCCGTTCTGTCTGCCGTTGCCCCCTGTGCAGAGAGATATTATTGGGTTGTAATTTAAACCAAGAGGTCTAGGGTATATCGGCTATGTAACTGAAGGAAGGAGAGGCTGCCTGGAATATCAATAGCAATGGTGGTTTATGCCCAGAAGAGCAATGGGAAATTTCCGTAATCAGAAGCCCATGCGACGGTGCATTAATCTGATTGCTTTCCACGAGAACCTAGTTGACCTACTTGGTGAACATTGAATCATGTAGGGGATTATGGTTATACAAATCCACTATGCCTTTTTCTTTCTTTTTTTTTTTAAACCAGTTAAGCGCAAACCTCATTGCATAGTCTGTTTAGACAATTTGACTGATAATGCCAGAGCTGATTGCTTACACAATGCTGAAACAAACTATAACTCTTAACCCTGATCTTAGAATAGCATATTCAGATAAGTGACATTTCTGTTTATTGTGATCACATCTGCTGGTTGAGTCTGAAATTTTGCTGACTAATGACTGCATTGTGTTGACCAATGAAATTGGCTGAAGAATCTAGGGGAATCAAAAATATTGAGACAAACTGATTTTATTGGTTTTAGATTGATTTTAATATAGCATTTTTATTATCAGAAATTAACCCTTTCAGTATCAGGGAAGTGACTGAACTTTTTACAAAACTTTTATAAAATTTTACCTACTTTTTTTTTTTTGAAAGTCCATTGCATCTGCAATCTTAATCTTTAATCGTTAATCTTTTTTCTGTTACAAGAGAAACCTATGAGAGAAATAGAGAATTCAGAAATTGGTATTGTAGATATTGAAATTGATAAAGTTGTTATATGAAAACAGAAGAATAAAAAAATCTTTTCCTCCATAGATCTGAGTAGATATCAAACAAGAAAAAATCAAATTTTTAGATGAGGGAGTTGCACTTGATTATGTAGAGGAGGGCTTAAAAACACCTAGTATTGAGACTTGAATGGCTTAATGTAAAAAAAAACATTGTCTCTCAGAAGAAAACCCATGAAAGATTTACATTTTTTGTTTAAAAAAATCTGAAATAATGTTGGATTATGTGGAATAATTTAGCATATTTAGTACCTCAATTCTGACATTCAATGGAAGTCTGTCGTTTCACTATAAACTATATTTTAGTTTAACTATAACTAACTATATTATATTTTATTTATTTTATTTTTATTTAGTATACAAACTGGGCAGCACGGTGGCGGAGTGGATAGCACATTCGCCTCACAGCAAGAAGGTCGCTGGTTCGAGCCCCGGCTGGGTCAGTTGGCATTTCTGTGTGGAGTTTGCATGTTCTCCCCGTGTTTGCGTGGGTTTCCTCCGGATGCTCCGGTTTCCCCCACAATTCCAAAGACATGCGCTATAGATGAATTGGGTAAGCTAAATTGTCCGTAGTGTGTGTGTGTGTGTGTGTGTGTGTGTGTGTGCGTGTGTGTGTGAATGAGTGAGTGTGTATGGATGTTTCCCAGAGATGGGTTGCGGCTGGAAGGGCATCCGCTGCGTAATACATATGCTGGATAAGTTGGCGGTTCATTCCGCTGTGGCGACCCCAGATTAATAAAGGGACTAAGCCGAAATGAAAATGAATGAATGAATGAGTATACAAACTTTATTATATTTTTGAGCAGCAAAAAAGTTTTTTTTTCATTATTATGAGGGTTTTTATTTTAGTTAGCTGTAATAACCAGATAAAATCTTCGTGATATGAACTTCATTCATTCATTTTCTTTTCAGCTTAGTCCCTTTATTAATCTGGGGTCACCACAGCGGAATGAACCGCCAACTTATCCAGCATATGTTTTACGCAGCGGATGCCCTTCCAGCTGCAACCCATCACTGGGGAACACCCATACACACCTATTCACACTCATACACTACGGACAATTTTGCTTACCCAATTCACCTATAGTGCATGTCTTTGGACTGTGGGGGAAACCGGAGCACCCGAAGGAAACCCACGCAAACACGGGGAGATCATGCAAACTCCACATAGAAACACCAACTGACCCAGCCGAGGCTCGAACCAGCGACCTTCTTGCTGTGAGGCGAGAGCGCTATCCACTGCGCCACCGTGCTGCCGTGATATGAACTTTAAACTATGAATTACAAATGTCTCTTCTTTTTTTTTAATTATGTGAAACTTTGCTTATATTATTATGTATTCTTACAGTTATACAGTATATTTAAAACGAATTGTCCACTCTGTACTTAAATTTACATTACTTTTACAGTTTTACATAATAAGTAGCTTGATGAAATGACATATTAATTTGGTTCACCCCCCCCAAAATAGGTGAAATTCTTACTATTTAAATATTATTTATTTTACTCACTCTCAAGTGGTTCCAATCAGAGATTTTTTTTATTCTGTGAAACACAAAAGAAGATATTTTGAACTCGGAAACTGTAACCATTGACTTCAATAGTAAGAAAAACAAAAAGGTTTCCAGCTTTGTTTGTTTGGAAGAAGTAAAGTGTGAGTGAACGATAACAAAATGTTCGTTTGTGGGTGAACTATCCCTTTAACAAAGCTTCTCCAGCACTGCATTACATTAGATGTCATTTTAGATAAAGGAAGGGTTCTGCGATAGCAAATGCGGGCTTCACGTTGCAAAATCAATTGAGAATGCTAATGTTGGGTCAAACTGTCTTGCGGGGAGATTTTTAGTGAATTAAGCTGTGGTCAGATCAATTCAAAAGCGGCTGAGCCCATTTAACAGTGAAAGATCGTCCATACCCAGATAAGCAGGCTCAATTTCAGCAAGAACAAGACATTCTACTGATAAATCTGTTTATCTACAACATGAATATCAGAAATAATGCACAATGCTTCCAGGAAATGTCAACATACTGTTTAATTTATGAACCACCTTGCTTTTATTATATATGCAGACTTGCTCGTATCATATTCAGCGAAATGTGAGACAGTTCTACATTCTGTGAAATTATAATTTGTGTGCTTAGTTTGCATTCATGTTCCTGGCAGTTTTAAGATAAGGATGCATTAGAAGTTTCTGTCTGAGAGAATCTTATTTCCTCAGAATCCATTAAACACAGAGAAGCCACTTTTCACCTCCATTCAGACGGTCTGATTATATTGTCACCAAAAGGTACGACACGCTTTGTGAAAGGCCATACTATATAATTCGTGTTTTCTAAAAAAAATGATCAGTGTTCCAATGGTCATGGAAATATCAGTAAATGTTATAATTGTGCTTTTCAGGACATTTTTATGCAACCAGTGAGAATTAGTGTGTATTCCATGGCTGCGTGTCCTTCAGTAAAGTATTGAAGTATCTCTGTATTAAAGTACTTAACACTTACTTTACATTTAAGTGGTTAATAAAAAGGCAAGATTGTATTCAGCAGATGCATTCTTTATGGTCTTGGGAACTCTAAAACTTCCACTTCACGTGTAAGAGAGAGCTAATGTGTTTAATCAAGAGAGGTCGAAATGTTGGAACTAAAATAAAAAATGGTAAAATGCTTTCAACGGAAAATTATGTTCTTAAAACACTGGCACAATTACAGAGAATGAGTCAGTGAATCATAACGTAATCTGATAAACACAAATTGGATATTTCAAGGCCCCTTTCATCTTAAACCATGCATCACTAATCGTCAGCGAAAGGACATTTCTGCATTCATTTGTGAAATGCTTTTCCTTTCACGTATAATGCAGAAAGCAACAAATAGCTTAATGTTTTCCCCTCGACCAAATACATTCAGAAGAATTTATAAAAAAATTATTTCAAGAGCCATTGTTGTTGCATCTTAAATGGTCTTACATAACAGTTCAATTACAAACACGCTGTTAAAGGTAAATATGAGGCTGATGTGAGATGGTTCAGAGATTATGTAATGATGACCCAGTGATAATTATGGGTGCAGAACATTCTGAGAAAGCATGTGCAACAGTGCCTTTATAGCAAATGAGAATATGTGCAACCACTTAGCAAGCACTTTGGAAACCATGTTGCTACTTGATAAAAAATTCAGAAGTCATTTAGAATCATACTCAGTGCCAGCTGGAAGAATTTACAGGGCTTTTGCAGTGTCTCACCTCATAATTTTTTGCAGAGCCATCTGTTATTATAGTTCAGCTTCTGCTTTAAAAGGTATTTGTATGTGAGTACACAAGTATTCAGAGAGGGTTGTTGAAGCATTCATGGGGTGTCTGGGATATTCAAGTGCTAAGGAGTTTGGTTACTCAAGAACTCAGTGGGTGATTGGGAGTAGCCAAGTACTCAGGAGATTGGTTACTCAAGAACTCAAGGTTGTGCTTGTCCATATACTGAAGAGTGTCTGGGAAACTCACGTACTCAGGGGTTTGTTTCCTCAAGTACACGAGAGGTGTTTGAGGAGACTGGAGTACTCAGGGGTGTCTGAGATATTCAAAAATATCTTGCTCAAAAACTCAAGAGTTTGGTTACTCATGTACTGAAGGGTATATGGGATACTCAAGTACTCATGGGTTTGGTTACACAAGTACTCAGGGGTGTTTTTGGTTACTCAAGTACTTAAAGGGGTTTTGGTTACTCGAGTACTCATGGGGTGTTTTGGTCACTTAAGTACTCAGGGTGTTTTTTTAGTTACTCAACAACTTAGCAGAGGGGGTTGGTTAGTTAGGATTTTCAGGCAGTGTTTGTGCTTTTTGGAAACACAGCCAAAATCTGTTAAATGAGCTAACTGAATCAATTCATCAAAAAGATCAGACTGGAAATTCATTAATCACTCATTCATTAATCTACTTTGAACTCACCAATATGAGTTTCAATGAGTTCTGAAACATGATGCTAAAAACACCCCATTAATACATGAGTAACTATAATTTAAAGTCATAAGTACAGTAGATTTGACATATTATGGTTGTCATAGAGGGTCTCTGCAATCTTATTTTGCTTGCAGTGATTTTGGTAAACTCAGCCTGAATGATTCATTTGTGAGTGGGACTGATTTGGTATTACCGTTCAGCTCATTAAACCAATGATATTCAGTTAAATGATATGAGCTACTTTTGTGGTGAACTTGTGGTGGTCTTTGCACGGAAAAGAGCAACTAGCACTTTTATATGTTTTCCCTTTTGTGTTCCACAGAGGAATCAAAATCAAACACTATTGAAACACCGTGAAGGTAAGTAAATAATGGCAGGACTGTCATTTTTGGCTAAAAAATCTGTTGTTTATACCCTGAGTTCTTTAAACATGAGGCCAATTATGTCAGTTATGATATCTGAGCAAAAGACATATAGCCTTCACAGTTTATTTGCTGCTAGCTCCAGCATTTTTATAATACATTCCACTTGTAAACATCCTCTGGACAATTTCATCCATAATGGAGAAAAAACATTCAGGCTAACAACACAGTTACAGAATATGTATCCATTGAAAGTCTGAAGCGTGACAGACCTTGGCTTCTTGCTGCTAAATGCTGAAAAACATGTAATGTTTTTTATGTCTCATGTGGTAGTGATTATTATGTGTGCAGTATTTGCATTGTGCTTGGAGAAAATGTATAGCCACATGAGATATATTTTAATCATGATGGGGCAAAGCCTTAACCTCTTAGAGGAAAAAGATATTCGGTATCATCTTCTCTATGGGATTATTACCGCTCGCTGTTAGAAACAGAATGATCCCGCTATGATGTACAAGGCAATCTTTTCACTGTTTCTTGCCACCTATAGTGCCATATACAGCAAGTTTATAACAGAAGCTGGTATCCTTTACAAATTCAACAGAGAGTAGGAATAAACATATTTGCTCTAACAATTACAGTTCTCCGTACATAAAAATGATGATGCAATTTGGTGTTCTTTAGGTTAATAATTAAGATGATGCTGATGAGTATAATATAACGAGTGAAATATACATTTAATTAGAAAAATGTATTCATAACACAATGATTTAACACCTTGATCAGTATTTTTGTTTTCCTTTCAAGTAAAAATATATAATCATCTCAAAGATAACAAGTACATTTATATTTATTTAAAGACGAAGAGATGTTTTTCTTTTTTTACTTTTATTAGATTTTAGTATTTAATTAAAGCAATAGTTCACCCAAAAATGAAAATGTACTTACTATTGGTTCAAAATCTTTATGAGATTCTTTCTTCTGTTCAACACAAATAGTTTAAAGAAAGCTAAGACCCTGCAACCATTGACTTAGTAGGAAAAACAAATACTATGGAAAATATGTTCTTTTGTGTTTAATAGAAATAAGGAACTCACAAAGGCTTGAAACAAGTAAAGGGTGAGTATATTATGGCAGATTTTTTTGGGGGGGGTGAACTATCCCTTTAAATAAATATATACATAAATAAAAATATTATAATAATTTCATCATCATCTTGATCCATGTTAACCTCATTAGAAGCTATTTATTTACATCTGAAAGTTGCATGTTCATACACTTTTATCAATGACTGACATATTTGCACATTATCCGTAACACACCGTTATCTCTTAGAAGTTATATATAAGGTGCCGAAAGGGTTGAAATAATCCCAAATCACTACGACAAAGCCATATCTAAGATCTCGCAAACTGTTTTGTTGTTACTTTTTTACATTATTTTGTTTCCATTATTCTATGTTTCCAGAGATGTGGCTGAATCCTGGGGCACAAATGGCCATCAGAATCTCATCACAGCCAGCACAGAAGCTACGGAGATTAAGACTTGGTGTTTTGTATCTTATTACCTGATTTCGCAGCTGCTCGTGGCCTCAAACACGCGAAACACAGGGCAGCGAGTCCTCAGGATAGATTAACTCGGTTCTGCCTCTCTCATTACCTTCTTTCTAGACAGCAAGGCACTGCTTTAGAAAGGAGCTCAAAGCTCTATGAAGCCATAATTATCATCTCTACAAAAAGATTATGTGCCGCATGCAGAGATGGGACGCAATGGGCTGTAAACTCAAATCATTAGGCAGGGAGAGGGAACCTGAGGAGTAATTCAGAGACCCTTAGAGAGGGTGAGATGTCTCCAGAGACCCCAATACACTTACACACTGAAACATGCATAGCGTTTCCCTCCTTCTGAGAGGTGCACACAGTACATTATGCCGAGAAGAAAGAAAACAGAAGAATGTAGTGTTCTTCACCCACCATATGCCACTTCACAGGAACTTGACTAATTGTTCTCACAGCCATTTTGGGTGTTGCAGATTGATTGACCACATGCGGAGAGCTTCATCTAAACCCACTCCATTTCCTCTCCATTGCAAAGCTATTAACCCACTCCAATCATTAAGGCGACCTGCGACCGGCCACCCGCAGGTACCGGAAAGTGCTTCAGCAGCATAAATAAAAATCGCATAACTAACGCTATTATTATAGTTTTCTAAAAGCCTTTCAACACAAAGTTGTACAATTTGAAAGACAATTAGTTTTTTCAAGTCATTTTCTAATTGAGTTTTATAATGTCAGCCTCCAAACGCTGCTATATTGTACAGTGTGAGTAGGTTTGACAAAAGGGAGGCAGTTATTTATAGTGTTTTTGAACCATATTGTACTGTATATATTATAGTTTTCACAACTCTTTGTTAATGAATGCTATTGTATTAGTGTACTGATAAATTGTAATAATGTAATATAAACATTTACTTTAGAATAATAGTCCCTATAGTTGTAGACAACAACAATACAGTATTGGGTAATTTACTACTTTGTTTACATCTGAATAACATATGTTATTCATTAACAAATTAATATAATATATAGAGTATAATACACTTTACTATAGTATGGTTCAAAAACACTATACTAATAAAAATAACTTTAGTATTTTCTCATGTGTGTAGTTCTTGTGTAATTGTTAGTCTGTTAGCAAAAACAAATCTTAAGGCCAGTTGGTCTGCCTCTGTTGGTGAATTGGCCTTCACAGGCCACTGTAGTCCTAATGTACTGTGGAATTGGTAAAACTTTTTTTTAAATGCAATCAGGTTTGCAGTACAACTATGTGTTATTATTCTATAGAGCAAGTATTTCTGGACAGATCATGCCCTTTAGTTATTATGTAGCATGTTAGGTAGTTAGCAAAAATGACAAACAAATCAGACAGGCCAGATTGTTAGTAATATTTATTAATCTTTTTACACATAAATTCATTTTTAGCATATAATTGTCTGTTACTCACAAGTCTTTCAGAAGACTGTGGTAGATTGTATCACTGTTAGCTTGTTAGCGGTGTCTTTATAGCACAAATTCACATTTTATGCAAAAACCGGACAGCGCCCTTCTGTACAACACTGGTATTTTGCCTATAAATCGCTAGTTAGCCAACTTCTTAGCTTTTTAGGTTGTCCTAGAAACTGATCAGCTACTTTTGAATACAAACATGATTTGCCCTGTAATATTGAGGATAACTTCATACGTCCAGAATTAAGTGTTCAGTACACGTATCCGTTTGATGTGGAAGCTTTGGAAGCACTAACACCGAGGACATCAGTACGCTTGTTTGAAAAGCAAATGTCAGAGGAAAACATGTTTTTATGACAATACTGGCCGAATGGAAGAAGGTCAGCACAGAAGGTCAAGAGACTGAGATGTGGGATGAAAGGAAGCTTTGAAGTCTTGTGCTTTCGTTCCTAAATGAAGCATACGAAAGCCAAATTGGCCAAAAGGCATGCTTAGGAAAAAAGAATAAGGCAGCCTCTCCTCGACAATATTATACAAGCAAGTGCCATAGAAATGTGACTGATAATTAAGGAAATGCATTCACTCATAACACTTGCAATGACACTAATAAATTCTCAGTTACACTTTAAATGGCAAGCCTCTTTTAAATGACCTGAAATCTTAACAACAAAAAAAACATTAACATTGTTCCTTCCCTGGTTTATAAATGCTTGCTTCATGAATGATATGCTTGCTTTGATCTTTAGTCATTATTTATGTCACACCATGTTTTTTTAATCTTCATTAAAACTAAAGAAATAACTGTGGCCTTACCTTTACCTGGCACAGAGGCTGTATCAGCTAATCACCCCATGTATGTGTGTGTGTGTGTTCAGCGTTTGAAGTTCATTCTCTGACATGATGGATAATTGCTATAGAACGAGTGTTTATTAAATGAGGTGATCCACTACCCGAGAGAGAGGGAATGAGAGAAAGACAAACAGGATGGCATGGTGATAAATTAGGCTTATGTGAATGCATAAATATGTTTAGTATGCTTTTCCAATGCATTAACGACTGTCGATAAATTTAGGTAATGATGCCATGTCAAGACTTTGGCAAATGTCACCTTGGCTTGGAAATTTGGAGCCCTCTAACACGCAAAAATTCAGTGTTTTGCATACTGAATTGTCAGTGTTAATAAAATGTCATAGGTTTACAAGATATTTCAAAACGGGGATTTTGAATCATAGAAGAACCATTTTTGGTTTCCAGTAAATATAATCTTTTTGAATAAATCTAAAGAATCCACTTCATTCATAGAAAAACAGTTCTAAGTCTTACAGATTAGGGTTCTTTGGCTAGTAATCATTATGGTAGAACACTGTAATGTGTCAATTTGGTAATTTGTTGACATCAAATTGACATCAATTTATTATTTTTTATTTATTTATTGCTGAATATGTATCTATTTAGAATACATTAACAAATGACAGTTGACACATCTTTACAATACTCTACCATACCTTTACAGTATAGGTCAATTGTTGCATGTGTATTTTGGTGTAATTGAGTGGCAGTTTTTTTTTTTATAACATTTGTATTTATGACGGTCAAAACCCTAAAAAAGTGTTTGAGCCTTTAATTGTTTTAAAAGGAAGCATGTTATGGGATAGCTTCCATGTTTTTGTGACTAAGTATGTTTATGCATAAAGCCAAATAATACTTAAATTTAGCAATATGACCCATATATCACATTCAATCTGACATTCAATATCTCTAATACTTTGTAGAGAAGTGGCAAGAAGTAACTGAACAGAGTTGGTCACGTGTTCTGTTAAACTCCTACCGAATATATATATATATATATATTCGGTAGGAGACCCGTTTTAATTTAAATGACATTCTGAGAAAGTAATCATTTACCTGCTGAGACAGTGCTGTGTCATTGGATAGTTGAGCTCCAGAAAAGCAGTAATGAGGTACTTTTCCATTTAGAGATTTGGAAAAACAATAATGCTGGAAATAAAGAACTCTAAACTCAAGAAACATTCAACACAAAGGCCCATTTCAGCATTAAACTGTTCTTCAGGATGATACGATTCTAAACTGAACTGTAAAAAAAAACGTTTTTCTTTAGAGTGAAAGAAGTAAATCTAAATAATAAAATCTAATATCATATACTTGGGTTTTGGGCTCAAATATACTGTATCTTTGCCCCATTACCAGCTGTTTCTGTGGGCCACTAAACACAAGCTGTCTATCACATTATGGTCAACGTTGGTCCATCAAGCTGACTGTTTAGACACTGTATGACAAGAGGAACTTTGCACTGTTTAGCAACCAGCTTGCAATTCCAACTGCATTCCAACTGATTGAACAATAAGATTCTTCACATTATCTTATCCTTTCTTGTATTTGTCTTTCACAGGTGACCAACTTTTTCAAGGTACTTGAATGAGTCGGTGACACTGAAAAGATGCAATATATTTCAAATGACCCCCAAATAGGATGACCAGATGTCCCTTTTTTTCCAGGACAGTCCTGTATTTCGGTTTTATCATAACCGCAAAAACTGCCTAATTGGAGGTAGGCTAACCAAGCCCATCATAACAAAAAATACCATTCAAACATTATTTGTTATTGATTAACTTGCAGTAAGTGAAGACGGGATAGGGTGAATCAAGCTGAATGAACTCACAACGGAAGCATGCACCCAAATAATCCCTGCCTCAGACATATAATATAACCAAGACAGTGTGCAACCAAATCAAATAGTCCACACAGTTTTATCAAATGTCTTTTGACATTTGATATGACTATTTATCTCATGTAAAAACTGTTGGTTAAGTGAAGTTTATTTATAAACTAATTTCGAGAGGATCACGTGCTTATGATTGCTGCGGCTGGTCCCGCATTATCCAATTCATGATTCACCAATCAGACAATTCCTAAGCCACTATAAATACCCTAAGTTTCATATCACAGCCATCTTCGTTTTGAAGAATGCTTCCCGCTGCAAACGCTTCAGCATCGCACCGTTTAACCTATCCATACCGAAGAACAACCAAACAACAACATAACTTCAGCCAGAGCCCTGCTCTTCCCGAGACTTCAGCCGCAGCCCAGCGCCACCCAGCCTCGCCAGCATACGAGCAGGTCTACAATCGAGTCTGAGGTCCCGCAAGACGCAACCGGTGTAACACCGGCCCACCAGCTCTTCCTTCATCCAACCACAACGAGGTCAAAAAATCTTCTTCTCCATCTACTTCAAGCAACTACATACCTCTGACTCGTCCTACACATCCTCAATATCCAGCCAACGAACTCCGCCTAAACACTCAGACGCCGGCATCCACGATTCCAAACCATCGCAACGAAGCAGAACTCTCCCCTACTGATCCACCCGCGTTACATAGCATGAATTAAGGAGAAACTTTGCCAAAATAACGACTCGCCAACAAAGACTAAACATTTTTATACACCTTCCGAAAGCCGAGACTTGCGTGACCAGAATGACACAAGCGTCATCGATCAATACTGACATCTACCACAAGATAATAACCAAATAAACTCACCTCACAAGCCCCCCGCCTGTCCATCGATCCATAACCTTCCAACAGCACGGAGTAATTTGACTACACGGGGTCCAGGCAATCCAATTGCGTAAAACATCAGTCCAAAACCCATTTATATATCAACAAACCGCCACGGAAAGCACCGCAGTCACCCAGACTAGTCATTGAAGCGCGTACAATACAGTAGCGTTTCTTGGATGTAAACAAATGCCACAAAATGGCCGCCGGTCTTTTGATTGACAGTTCATTCAACCAATAGCTGAAAGGAGAAGCGCCACCATTCAAATAGCTCCCTGGGCCCAATAGTCCCGCCTTCTCTCTTGAAAGTTTTGAATGACCTAGTTACAAACCACTAGTATAATGACTTTGGCCAGATATGTTCTTGATTCTAACCATGTTAAGATTGCAAGAGCAATGCTGTTTAAGCATGGTTTAAATTAAATGGCGTCACCATTCTTAAAAATTATTGGTTAGACGACGGCAGTTAATTTATACTTTATTTTATTATTTATATCAACTAAATCTATATATTAAAAAAAAAAAAAAAAAAAATTTACCTTCTAAAAGATTAATTTGTATAAGTATAGAAGTCCTATCATAAGCCAATAGCGACGTATGTCCATACACATGAGCGTCACAAGCCACAAGTGTCATAAGCAAGTTTACAATGGCAAGTCAGTTGGACGTGAAAACGGCAAAGAAACAAACTCCCCGCTTGACTGCTTGACTAGGAGGAGGATGTTCCTGACAAATGGAGTAATGTTTCATCCATTGACCGGGCGATAGACACAATTGCATTTTAAGCAATTTCAATATCACTAAGGCGTTTAAACTCCAATCCACTATCACTTTACCTACTCAGTCTTTAAGAGGTACTTCCAAGACCACTTGCCAAGCCACGCCCCATATCCTCAGCTCTCCAACCATCCACCATCCTGCGGGGGAACGAACGCCCACCTCTACCATCCTTGCACTTTGCGATAACAAGTTATCATACCGTGCACTAACAAAGCGCTTCCATTCACAGTTGCTCATGCCTCTTTTTAAGACTCCTCACACGGATATCAGCTAAAACAATTCATCAAGTCTGCCGTACATTTACCTTGTTATAAAAATCATATTTCTGATTCTCTCTTGTTTCTCATTTCAGAGATTACGATACCCGGATCCAGAAGCTGACCCTCATCCACACCGTCCCTCGTATTTTAGAAATCATACTTTGAAACGTTAATCTTCCCCCTACATCACTTCTGCCCAACTCTGCCTTCTCCCTCTATTCTCCCTCCTACTAATATAGGAGCTCTTTCACTACCGTCCCCCTTTTTTCTTCCTTTTAACTTTCCCTCTAAACTCGAACTATCCCATACTTCCATTCACTTTTGTTCATCACAGCTCGGACCCACTTAAAGGTTGGCCCGAGTTTTAATTGCTGCAGCTGTGACGCTCTAAAAGAGCTCATATACACTTACATATTCCAAAATACTACTATCGTCACACTCCCCCGCACTAATACAGCAGTAAATGCTTCTGCGGGAGCGCATCGCCTCCATACGAACTAACATTGCACCTGCAGCAGCTCCGCTGAACCAATCTCTTGTAGCACCATTTTGCCACGATGCCTTAGATGCCTTACTGAGCTACACTCACACACTGCATCACTGCCGCAACAGTGACGCCCTAGCTGAGCTCATACACACGCCATTTCGACATATCACTACTGACAGCAACCCTGCAGGAGCACACATAGCTCAAATACCGACCACTACTACACCACTGCACCTCTGCAACTGTAGAGGTGCTTCACTGAGCCACATTCACCCATTGCACCGCTGCAACTGCAGTGGCGCCCTAGCTGAGCCCTTAGTCACTTTCATATCTACATATCACCACCGACAGTATTTAATATTACTGCGGGAGCACTCTTAACTCTCCAAT
>CAIGQW010054212.1:10798994-10813197 GCA_903798125.1 Danio choprae | reverse complement strand
ACTGCGGGAGCACTCTTAACTCTCCAATACCGATCACCACTGCACCTCTGCAACTGCAGAGATGCTCCACCGAGCCACACTCGCCCATTGCACCACTGCAACTGCAGTGGCGCCCTAGCCGAGCCCTTAGTCACTTTCATATCTACATATCACTACTGACAGTATTTAACATTCATGCGGGAGCACTCATAACTCTCTAATACCGACTACCACTGCACCTCCGCAACTGTAGAGGTGCTTTAGCCAAGCCCTTATTCACTTTCATCTTCACAAATCACTACCGATCGTATTTAACATCCCCACGGGAGTACTCATAACTCTGCAATACTGACTACCTCTGCAACAGTAGAGACGCTCCGCTGAGCCTACTCCCACCGCACCACTGCCGCAGCAGTGACGCTCTGCCTGAGCTCGCACATAGTTCCATTTAGCCATTCACTACCAACACTCGCCACAGCAGGTAAATCGCCTCCGCGGAAGCGTACTTGCTTTTCAATATTGACTTCCATTGCACCTCTGCAACAGCAGAGACGCTCCGCTGAGCTTCATTTCCCCTCTGCACCACTGCCGCAGCAGTGACGCTCTGCCTGAGCTCACATACACTTCCATTTAACATGCCACTACTGACACACTCCCCAGCACTGCCACAGCAGTTAAAACGCCTCCGCGGAAGCATATTCACCTGTTATTATTGACTTCCATTGCACCTCCGCAACTGCAGAGATGCTCCGCTTAGCTTAAGTCCTCTGCACCACTGCCACAGCAGGGACGCCCTGCCTGAGCTCACTTACACTTCCATTTATTTATACTATTAATCTCCCCAGCACTGTCACAGCTGTTAAAATGGCTGCGTAAGAGTTCTTTGATACTGACTTCTATCGCACCTCTGCAGCAGCAGAGACCCTCCGCTGAGCCTATCCTAACATTTCATCACTGCCACCATCGTCTCTCTAGCAGAGCTCATACACCCTGCATTCAAATTATTACATCTGTAATAACACACATAGCATTTGCAACATCGGCTGCCAGTACACCACCTCAGTAGCAGCAATCACTCACTCTAACCTATACATTCACACTCTGCACTAGTTCCATCTTTGCTCCCGCAAACCCTCTCCTGATACCATCTTTCTAACACTTTCCATTCAGCAGCCGGTTATTGCTTTGATCTTTATTGCCTTTTGGGGGGTTCTTCAATACGCGGCTGCTGTCCCGAGCTAATTAAGGCATCTTGGGGAGTTCTCGAGATCTACCTGAGCTCAAACTCCCCTCTCGCCTTGCAAACGGGAGGGAGCCCCAGGCTCAAGGATCTATGAGCTCAGGGCTCTCTCCCGGGACAGCATGCCAAACAAGCTTTATAACCAATCATCAGCTAAGTGTGAACTCTTGAAGTGAAGTTTATTTATAAACTAATTTCGAGAGGATCACGTGCTTATGATTGCTGCGGCTGGTCCCGCATTATCCAATTCATGATTCACCAATCAGACGATTCCTAAGCCACTATAAATACCCTAAGTTTCATATCACAGCCATCTTCGTTTTGAAGAATCCCCCCTTCCACCCCTACTCCTCCTTTCCTAGATGGGTGGCACGGTGGCCCAGTGGTTAGCACTGTTGCCTCACAGCAAGAACGTCACTGGTTCTAGTCCTTACCAAGCCAGCCGACGTTTCTGTGTGGAGTTTGCACGTTCTCCCCGTGCTCACGTGGGTTTCCGCCGGGTTCCCCGGTTTCCTCCCACCGTCCAAAAACACGCAACTTAAGTTAATTGACTAATCCAACTCTGCATCTAGACATGCTCCTAGTAAGTAGTCATCTCAAGAGCAATCACTATCTGTTCATTAGCTACTACAGCAGGGGAGTTCTCGAGATCTACCTGAGCTCAAACTCCCCTCTCGCCTTGCAAACGGGAGGGAGCCCCGGGCTCGAGGATCTATGAGCTCAGGGCTCTCTCCCGGGACAGCATGCCAAACAAGCTTTATAACCAATCATCAGCTAAGTGCGAACTCTTGAAAAGACTGAAAGAAAAAAGCAAGCATTAGAAAGCAAACATTTTTTATTAATGTTTACGTTTGCTCCTTTAGATAAAAATGACAGTAGGCTAATAGTACGAGGCACACAATGAAATATTGGCACCGGCTCTTTCATCAGACAACATATCTGATCAGACCATTCGGGAAAATGATGCTGACCTGCTGTAATTGACTCACAAGGCCAACATTTTTGGAAATATGATATGCTCAGCTAAAGTTCGAATGAACCCTATTTAATAAATTCATTTAGGAAGTGTTGAAGGTAATTTTGTGATTAATATGTTACATTTTTTGATGCTTGTTGGTGTGTACTTTTTTGAGATAATAACATCCATTATCTATGGAAGAGCCAGTTACGCACAATTCTTTTGTGATAATGATTTAGTTAAAAATATTGAAATATAATAAGAATTCATAATGATTGTTTTATATAACAAGCATTCATTCCGCTGTGGCGACCCCTGATGAATAAAGGGACTAAGCCGAAGGAAAATGAATGAATGAATGAAAATGTAAAAATACACTGTGATGCATGTTAAGGGCGCAACGAACCAACAGGTTACAATAAAGGTATTTTTTATTGGTTTTATACCAAACACATGAGAACATTGCATACAGGTCAATGCAAATGGGAGAATATGTAGAATATGCGTTGCATTTGCCGCAATTCCACAAACGTGCAGAATTTGTCCTAATAACATCCTCCACATTTGGTGTGAACCCAGCTGTGTTGGCCAACCAGAAAGGAGAAAGCAGTGCTCAAGCTGACGTCATGAGGCAAAACCTCCAGTTGTAGTGTCGACATGACAGCACTGTACACAGAGTTTCAGAAAATCTTCACGCTGGCTGGAGTTTTCAGAAAGTTTAGGTGTATATTCTGCGTTTTCATGTGGACAAACATCCAAACCACGTAGAAAAAAACCTGGACAGGGCCTTTGATGGCTCACCATCATTGCAAAGTCATTGAATACTGGAAAGTTCTCCTGCCAGTTACGCAAGGTTTGTTAGATTATTAAGGAATTTTCCACCAGGTGCCAGATTAACACCAATAACTGGGAGGGAATCTGAAATTGTTCCCTAATTTTGATCAGTGTTGTTTTTCAAATCTCATTTAAGTTTTTTAATACTCTGTTTAAACCCTCCAGTCAACACTCACCCAAGTGTACATGTGTGTTCATTCAATGTCATGTGTCATCCTTTATTTTATTGTTTTGTTAAGGTACAACATGCAACAACACATGGCCGATAATGCATGTACTTTTACCCTAACGCTCCCATCTAGGTCACGGAATCATTGTTGTTGGTAGTTCTCTAATTCTGATCTCCACCTGTTAGGTCCTGTGTGGGACCCGTTTGTTGTGGTTCTTTTTGTGATTTGCAGAGCCTGTATGTTTGCTGATTGTGGGTGGGTCATCTCAGCTTAGACCCATTATGTGGTGCCTATATGGAGTCCAATACTAGACTAACGAGCTCGGTTAGCCGGACATCCCTGCTTGGCGTTTTTGATTATTTTAGTTTGTTTTGGATCATGAGCTCAGTCCACTACCATGCACATGCTTTTCACTACTAAATTTTATTTATACTGACTTTGATGCTTTAAATACTTTTGCTAGTTATGCCTTTTTGTTAATAAATCATTTCTCTTTTCACTTTACCTGGTCCGTATTGTCTCTCTAATTTTACAATTTTAAGCCGGTTGTAACACCACCGTATATCTATGCTTGGGCCAACATTCAATTAGCAACCAGCCAGAGTGCCCTAGCAACAAGGCCAGCAACACCCTGGCAACCAGCTGGCATCACAGCAGCAAACTTTACTTACATCCTTTATTGAGGACAAAAGTACTACATTCTTTATTAATGTTCACATTATTCAACTTAATTTTATCTCTACAGTCCCAAAAAAAGCTTTACATGTGAATCACTGACTTGTTCTGCCCATTGTTGCTGTTGAACTGCACTGTCTCTTGCAGTAAAGTGGATCTTCATATTGATCTGAGGAATTGTGACAAATTGTCGGAAGAATTTTTCTGCATATGGAAACGCCATGAAGCCATTCTGATGGATCTGGAGGCTTTGCTTGCTGTCTCCGTCATCCGTAGGGCAATGTTTGCCCAGTGTAATGGGCGCAAATACATCATCACTCCATATTTATTCAAGCTCTGTTATTCTCTGCCACGCATCAACAAGACTGTGTGGATCCAGTTCTGTCAAGCCACAAAGAAGAGATGGATGGACTCATGAGCAGGTAAAAACTCACACTTCAACAGAAAAACAACAACAGAGCAGGCCAAAAAAAGAAGGCAATCGTTCATTCATTTGTATTCTGCATAGCATAAGGTTCAGGCTTGAATAGTGATATTTCATTCTAGTCATTTTCCTTCTGAATATCAAAGAAATTTGATGTCATGATCCAGTTTACAAAGACCAAATCTAACAATTCTCTGTCAAGCGTGTTTCCTTGAAATGAAAACTGTCGGATAACTTTGTTCCCTTTTTTACATCCTGCAGTGCATATAGTCAACCTAAAAATCACCCTGGTTTTCAAATGAGGAAGGAATGAATAGCAGAATGTCAGTGACTTCAGTCATTTTTTTAAGTAATATTTCAGATAAAATATATTAACATTTTTAGTTACATTTTTATATACTTATACAATTTTTAACTGAAATAAATATTTAAATGCTTAATTTGTAACTTGATTTACAATGTAGTGAATAACTTGAAATGCTTTTACAATATAATCTTACAAAAAAAGAAATCCTTTAAAAATCCAACTGAAAAATGCACCTGTTTTATAGAGAAACCTATTCATTTTTTCCCCCAATGCTATTTGTATTGGAAGCCAAGTGCCTGATTACCTATGGAGATACAGTTCAGTTGACACATATTCATTATTCATGAGCTTTGGGCATTTCTATTTTCTTTATTTTGTTTGCGACGCTTTATATTCACCCACTCACACAGGAAATATGAAACAAGATATTGATTCAGACACACTGCATGGGACAGTATGCAAATTAAACAAGCATCAGTCAAAACACACCAACATGTTTTTTTTGCCAGTACAGAAAGAAGCCACAGTAGATGCCTTAAAATGTAGTCCAGTGAATTATTTATTTCTTTAAAAATGCTAGCACGCTCATTAGTGTGATGTCGCTGAGGTCATGGCAGTTGGTTGTTTATGCTCACGGAGTGTTATTTCTTTCTCTTTTTTATGAAGGTGACTTACAACAACATACACTGTATAGTTTTATGGTGGAAACACTTCAACTGTCTTAAATAGAAAATAGGAAAAGTCCAAGTACCGAACCCTGAGGTACACCAGGGACAACTTGATGCGACTTTAACAAAACTTAAGCCAGCTGAGTGAAATTCCAGTGTCAAGAAGATAGATAATATGCAAATTCCATATTTATAATCACAAAAAGTTTGATATGTTGATATATCAAGCATAACATTCTTTGAAAAATCACAAAAAGTTTATTATTCATGTAATATGAGTGCGTTTGAGGATAGAAGTTGCTATTTAAAAGCTGTATTTAATTCAATATTTTTTTATGCGTTTGTGCATGAGTGATTGAATTGGCTTGCAGAGAATAAACAATTTTAATGAGGAAGAGTTGGCCAAAGGCAAACTACATCAGAAAAAAAGAAGATTATTGCGCCGGACATTTATGTTTTGTACAGTAGATGTCCGTCTAGTGAATTTGCCAGGCAGAAGAGATTTTATTTTCAAACTTTTCAAAGATAAGAGCTTGTAATTGTAGGTAAACATTCACATTTTCTCTCTGTGTATAGAAAGAGCTTGGTTCTAATGCAGAACAAGAGTCATGACTCATCTTTTTTTCTGTGTCAATACAGTGTATTTGCCTACAGCTGTCAAACTCTACTATAATGGTCTGGTTGACAACGTATGCTTTTAATATGCTGAAATAATTCTCAGCTGTGCTAAATCATGTATTGTATCAAATATATAGTTCTAATTAATTTAGGAATATGTTGGCAGTAAAACTCATTAAAGAGATTGTTAACCCAAAAAGGATATAATTATGTTTGGGGTTTTTTTTACTTTCCTTTCATTTGTTCCAGGCATGTCTGAATTTCATTCTTCTGCTGAACACACACAAAAAAAGATATTTTGAAAAATACTGTATATATTGAAACCTGTAACCATTGACTTTCATAATATGTTTTTCCTACTATGGGAGCCACCAGTTTTCAGGTTTCTTTAAAATATCTTCATTTGTGTTCAACAGAAAGAAACTCATGAAGGTTTAAAACAGAGGGTGAATAAATAATGAGTAAATATCCAATTTATCCTTTAATGTACTGTCCATGACTTTAAAATTGTAATATATTTTCGTATCTCCTAGTTTATCTGTTCTGCCACTGTTGCTATGTCAAAAAAAAATACTAAAGTGCCTATGCACTAAATCATCTTTGACAAGTCAGTTTCCCTTAATTCACCTCTTTAATGAAGATAAACAACGTTTCTGTTGTCTGGAATTGTAGCTAAAGTAAACCGAGCTGAAACAGATCTACATAACAGCAGCAAGCTCAAACGTTTTTTTTAGGAGCTAAGCTTGTCAGCTCCACTAATGCGTAGGAGTGAGAGATATAGACACAGAGAAATGCTCTGTTTGAGGTTTGGAGGAAGTTTATCTGAAATTCAGTCTCTTGTGGAAGAAGCCTTTTCAAGGGTCTTAGGAGTAAAAGTTCAGAGCCCATCTTTCCGATTTGTGCTGTGATTGCGGGCAGAGCTTTTATTTGAGTTCCATCTGTAAATATGCACTCAGCTGACCTTGGATGTGATTTAAGCGGACGACTCGAAGGTGTTTGCTGAGTCTATAGAAATCATATTTGAATAGAGAATGTTCTGAGAAATACAAATATCACACAGGCTGTGAAAATCTAAATTTATAAGGCTGCATTTGTGCTTAGCTTAAGGAAATGAGCTTTGTCCCGTCAATATCACAAATGTATAAATCCAAAGAGAAGTTATTAAAAAGTAACTTGCAATATTTTGAGAAATGTGTGACTCAATCCAATTCATCACTGAAAAAAAAACTATGTTGACTTCTGTGCACAACATTTTTGAACATTTTTGGTTGTGCAAATGTAACAAATTACAGTTCTACAGCTTGTAACAGTAGAAGAAATCCACAAGAAAATGCTTCGAAAGTCCAGTATGGGGTTTTACGTTTTAATAACTATGTTTTCATTACACATAAAAGCTATCTTGTGACTATATCACTTTATCTTTTTAACACTGATATACTGCCCACTTTTGCTATATTTGCCTTCATTAACAATTATTTCTACATAAATGAAGGGAAAAGAAACGCCCTATTTTAACACTCTTCTTTGTGTGTCACAAAATTGACAAAATAAATTATTCAAAATGACCATGAATGGTATCAGAACATTTCTCTCAATTCAAGTCTCAATTCCTTTTCTCAATCAGCAGACATGTGGACCGTGATCTCTAAAAAATAGAGTCTCTGTCCATTTTTTAAATGAACTCCAGTCCAGTTTGACTGAAGTATAAAAGAGGACATTATGGCACAACTTGCGGCTGTAAAAAGGACAGCTCAAACAACCCGCAAGTTAAGGAAATGCAAATAGAAAACAGAGAAAACATCTTCATTAATTTGACAAACACACACAAATTCTCACAACATATACAGAAACATGCTACTAATAGTGCAAACAACAATGGAAATGTGTCAGGAGACCCAAAAAGTGATGAACCAGAGTCATCGGTGTTGTCAGAGATCTAAGAGGTGAGTTTTTGTTGTTGTTGTTTGTTTATTTTAAACAACTGGTCATACGGTTCCTTGTTGTCTGTATATCTTAAGATCTTAACTCTTGCTAACATGAATTTAAAGTAATGTTTCATCTATGTGCAATTCAGCAGATCATTATTTGTCCTAAAATAAAGCAATGAAAGATGTATCCTTCAAAATGAAAGATGTACTATCAGTCTACTTTTTACGTATCTCTAAACTCTTATACTCACTGACATATACTTTATAATAACATATACTAAATATTCTTAGTATACTCTATGTATGTGCCTGTGTAAGTTCATTTTTCAAGTTGACTTATTTTTCATTAACTCATCATTTGCTATTAAAGTATTATAAAAGTAAAGTACTAATATGCTCATTAGTTCACAAAGGACAAAAGTAATTGTGGACTACTTGTGCACATAATGTTTAATAATGTTATGCCTATAGTACACTTAACGATATACTTTTATATATTAAAAATTAGCCAATTTAATCCAGAGTATTCAAGTAGTGCACTTGTAAGTATGCTACTAGTATATACCGCAGATTTAGTATACTTACTACATAAAGTATACTTCAAGGTCCCATGAAGTGCTTTGAAATGTGCATTTTTTATTCGATGTGTGATGTAACTGAACTGAAACATAAACATGGGTGGGACAGAGTAGCTCCTCACCCTTTTAAATAACAAAGATAGCAGTAACATCTTAAAAGGGGGCAGAACATTTCAGATACTAGAGAGCATTTGATTGGTCAGTTGATTTGATGAGAGAAGTATGAGATAACAAAAAATAGACGTTTAGATGGAAAAAAATTGGATGTTGGATGTTTATCTTCTTAATGCAAATTTTGTCACTGTTTTGGAGCACACTATGGCTTATTCTGCAGATATCCTCAAGGTTAACATAATATATGTACTGTATATATAAATGTACATGTGCTTTAACATAACGTATACTTCATATGAATTGTACTTTTATCCCAAAAACAAATGTCTATATGTGTGAACACCGTAACATCTAAAATAAGTTAATGGCAGCAGTGCATAAAACATCATACACTTTAAATTGCTTCCTCAAAATGAGCTGAAACAACACAATTCTCTGTTTTTTGGGGGGAGACAACTTAATTGTTTTATGTTCAATCCAACTAAATGTGCGAAAACTAATAAGTTAACTTAATACCTTCATGTTGTCCCAACACAAATTGATTGTGTAGGAACCCAGCATTTTTTTTTACAGTGTATACATTTTATAAACAACTGTATCTTCCAGCTCTTTCAGTCTGAGTGCGTCTACATTATTTTCCTTTAACCGTGTTCCTTTGTGATTCCTTTTCATGTCAACAAGACTAATCCTGTGAAAGAACATTGCTGAGTAAGTCGCTGAAGATCTGGGGACATAAAAGCTGAGACTGAGGAAACAAGCTGTTCTTTCGCACCTGGTTGATCCAGAGCAAGAGCTTGGTCCTACGATACTTTCTTTTAGACTTTTCAGCAAGCTACAGTCATCCTCTTAACCTGGAGAAGTGGCAAGACGTGTCTGTTTACAAAGAGCAAACATGTCTTTTTCCTCACTGTGGGCACAAGTATCAAACCAAGAAAAAAACAATAGTAGTAAGATGTGCCTGGAGAATGAAAAAAAAAAACATCTTTCCTTAGCAATATAAAGCTGAACAATTGATGTCAGGACATTATTTTGACCACATCCAATGTTGTTTTTCATTTCCCCTTCGCTGAATTGCTTTTTAGTGAACAAGTTTGTGTGATGAAAAGTTCTCATGACCTTCTTCTTCAGTTTAAGTTGCTATCATTGTACAACCACACAAGGCTAGAAATATATTCAGCTTCTTTGCTGGCAAAGAGATATAAATGGTCTGTCCTCAAGTACTGAAGAGAAGCTTAAGATTGCGCCTGGAACAAAAGGTTTTTTATTTACCTATAATCTTTTTTTCAAGGGCATTCGCTCCATTTCATTACCTAGTGCATCAACACTGGGGAATCATGTCAGAGCTCCTATTTGCATCTCTCTGTAGAAAACACCACAATGTGGAGATTGAATCCGGTTGCGGGGGAGAGTTGTGGAAATGAAACTCCTAGAAATACATTGACTTGCCTCAGCATGGTGTTTTTGTAATCTGAATCAGAGAACACAAAGGCCAAGGTCCGATAACCTGGTTATGTGACCGAAATGCAGAGATGCTGCTTCACATGGAATGCATGCCATGCTTTGTTTACTCTTGTTATAAACTATAATTATGAATTACTCCACCTCATTTATTTATTCATTTGACAACATTTACTTTGTTATATGTCAATATTCATTCATCGACTTTTCTTTGGCTTAGTCCCTTATTTATCAAGGTTTGCCACCGCGGAATGAACCACCAACTATTCTGGCATATGTTTTATGAAGCAGATGCCCTTCCGACCGCAACCCAGTACTGGGAAACACCCATACACTCTCACATTCAACCATGCACTCAGTACGACAGTACAGTACGACCAATTTAGTTCATCCAATTCACTTATAGCACATGTCATGGAAACCGGAGCACCCGAGGAGAACAAGCAAACTCCACACAGAAATGCCAACTGACCAGCTGGGACTCGAACCAGCAACCTTCTGTTGCCACCCTAGTGCTGCTCTATTTCAATCAGAAAGTCCCAATTGGGATAGTGACTACACAATCTCAGATGAGGCTAAATAGTGACGTCTGATCCGGCATGAATGATTCTATTAAGCTGTTTGATTCTGGTTTCAATGAACCTGTTGAAATGGCTTGTAAGCCCAAAACAGTAATCAATACAGCAAAACAAACATAATTAAATAGTTCCTGTGACAAAAGATGAGAGCGTGTCCCGTCTGGAGTGTGACAAAAACAAGACAGAGGTGGCAGAGCCCTGACACAAACAAGTCAGTCAAAGATTGTTGGATCAGTGGTTTATTTTGTGGTTTTTGTTACCACACAGTTGAATTATCAATACTATAACCTTACTGTATAGGGGTAATAAGTTCCTATACAATAAGTTATTGTTATCAGGACAATAAGTTCAAAGACATTTGGGATCATGCTTTAGAAAATAAACCCTGGTGTAACCCTGGTCTCGCCCACCCCCACCCCCCAACAAAAAATAATTATTGTTACCATGGTAGCAACAATTATCCATATTGTTACGCTAACCAATTTAACTGTATAACCATTCTATGTGTAGTAAAACTATAACTATAAATGATAACCATTCATTCATTTATTTTCCTTTGGCTTAGTCCCTTTATTCATCAGGAGTCGCCAAAGCGGAATGAACTGGCAACTTATCCAGCATAAGTTTTACACAGCGGTTTCAGCTGCAACCCAGTACTGGGAAACACCCATACACTGACACAGACACTACGGCCAATTTAGTTTATTCAATTCACCTATACCGTATTATCTTTGGACTGTGGGGGAAACCGGAGCACCCAGTGGAAACCCACGCAAACACGGAGAATATGCAAACTCCACACAGAAATGCCGCGTGACCTAGCCATGGCTCGAACCAGCGACCTTCTTGCTGTGAGGCAACAGTGCTACCCACTGAGCCACCATGTCACCTAAATGGTAACCAGTACGCCCAAAACCAAATTTACATAGTTACTACACTTCTACCACAATTCTAGTTGATTTCCATAAGGAAATATATGAGAGTAAATTCATTGATATTTCTTTTTTTGTACCTCAGAAGAAACAAAAAATGACATGACGGTGAAGATATAATAACAGATTTTCATTTTCAAGTGAACAACATTCGGGCCTGCAACAAAAGTTCTGTAGGGGTTTTAGTTTTTAACTTTGTCCTTGTTTATCATGTTTTTGAGTAGACCAAAACAACCTCTGAATGGTGAATAGCCAAGTGGAATGTACAGTATTAGCCGAATGCACACCTTTATCTGAAAAAACCTTGTACATCTACGAGTAGCTCCTGGAGATGTAACAAAATGAAGTATTGACTGGTTGTCAGAAAAAAGAACACAATCATTTGTCTCCACTGAGAGGCAGGAACCAATCTTGAAGAACGCAGGCCAAACAAATGATAGTGTGTTTGTTTGAAATAACCCAATGTCTGCCACGACAAGCTGAATACCACAACGCTGAGGTGAAAAACGGTCTGCGGACCATCTCGGGCATGAGATACTTCTATTGGATCATCAAGAAGCAACAGAAGCATCTTCATTTTGCGCTGAATGTATTTTCCCACATCTCTATAAATAACTGTTTATTGATCTTTGAAGGAACTATGATTTATGAAACTGCTAGCCTAGACAAAACCCTCCATCATTGAGTCGCTATGATTAGTATTTCAGAGCAAGGTGAAAATGCAGTGCCAAGCCTGGCAAGAAATGTAATCATTTTCTGTCATTTACTCCACACATGATTTAAGAGACTGCTGCAAGAAGATCCTTGACTGCTTTATGCTGGGACTCTGTTAGGGAGGAACTCCGAGCTTTAATAAAGATGGCACAAATAGACATTTAAAGGCATAGCTCACATACCTTTTTTTCTTTGCTCTATTGTATTTATTTATGCTTGTAATTTGTTTAGTATATTTTATTTAGATGTGTTGCCCCTACAAAATCACCCTATATATTATGATTTCTTGTCAAATAGAGCTAATCAGATTATCTAGTCATATTGTAATTATATTGCAGAAAAACAAAGTATTGCATTTGATGCATTGTCCATTTTCCCGGTATCATGCAGCTCTATATAAAAGGATGAATAATAAAAGTTTTACATAAAGGATGATAATGTACATTGAGGAGATTGTTTTTGCCGAATAAATTATGCAAATTGGAGGGCTTATGTATAAAACTGAAGGGCTTTATTTTGCGAAAACAACTGCCTAGATGTGCTTTATCCTGATTATTACACAACTTCTTGGCACAGAATAAAACAAGTGGACACTAAATACTGCTCTGAGCTGTAATAATATAGGCAACCAACTCTTTAATTAAACATAGAGCTTTCAGAAGAAAGAAAAACAGCTGAACGCAGGCTATACTAACCTAAATATTATTCAGTCACAAGATTGTGCCAAACAGGCATGACCGATATGAATACAGATTAATATACTCACTTAAATCATTGTCACACTGCACTCTTTGCCCATTGATTTTTATTCATATGCATATAAATGTATCAAACTGGAAATGCAAATTTGTATGAAAAGTTTCACATTTCACTGTGTTCCAAAGTTCAAGTATGGCAAACTCTGACCTGAACAAAAGAAGATCAAAACAAGACCTCTCTGTACCAAAATGTGAAAATGAAGGAACTGCTTGTTTTAGCCGTGTATGTTTTATCCATTTAGCATTTTTAAAGTCTAGTCTAGTCAAAGTGACTATGGCTTAACTGTCAAGATACTGTCAACAGTTACGTTCCAGGTCCGATTACTCTCCAGGAATACCATACCTTGTGTGATGTAGCAAACCCGGAGTGGGCCCACTACGAGGCATGAGATGCCTGATACCAGAAATAAACCCAAAAAATAACCAATGGAAAAAATCCAAAAACAATGGCCTGACCCGGAAGTGTAAAAAAAGGTGGTATTTATTTACAAGAATACATATACAAAAATACAAAGTATCAAATCAACAAAGAAAAGATAAAGACGTATACATACAATACAAAATACAACAAAATAAATCAAAACGTAACCACTCTATACTCTATCCACTTACTAACAAGGAATTGCTCACGGCTCTGCCACAGCACGCTTGCTCGCCAGGTAAACTGACCCCGAGCTGGCATCTCTCTTTATGCGCCAGACTCCGCCCATCGATTTGAGCAAGCCATATTCAGGCAAGTACATAAACACTTTTCTTTAAATCCGCCTTAATGGCATCTCTTTCCACATCAAACATTCCTGTCTGCTTAACAGACAACAAAATACATATAACATATAACATTAAACACGTACAACCATCAACACATCTCTTCCTGTAAAACAGGACAAACAACAACGCTGGTTGTACCAACATAAAACACAAATGGTACAGTCGGACTTTCATCGCGCGAACCGCCGTGGTGCGGCTTCTGATATCATAAGCGCGTCATCCCTTCACTCGGCTTGGCCGGTCACGCACTGAAGTCCGAACCCTCCTAGACAAACAAACAAACAAACAAACAAACAAACAAACAAAAACACAAAGACATTGGGTATGTGTACATGTATGCTTCGTGTGAGACTGGAGGGGACACGAAACTGTGGAAGGATGACGGTATCCTGGTGAAATGACGCGTGCACTCGTCAATACACAGTTGACGGAGGAGGAAGGGATGGAAGTAAGTCGTGTGTGTGTGTGTGTGTGTGTGTGTGTGTGTGTGTGTGTGTGTGTG
>CAIGQW010054212.1:10775719-10789139 GCA_903798125.1 Danio choprae | reverse complement strand
TCTACACACAATACCCCATAATGACAATGTGAAAAAAAGATTTTTTTAAATTGTTGCAAATTTATTAAAAATAAAAAACCTGAAAAATCACATGTACAGAAGTATTCACAGCCTTTGCCGTGAAGCTCTAAATTGAGCTCAGGTACATTCTGTTTCCACTGATCCTTCTTGAGATGCTTCAGCAGCTTAATTGGAGTTCACCTGTGGTAAATTCAGTTGATTGGACATTATTTGAAAAGGCATACACCTGTCTATATAAGGTCCCAGGGTTGACAGTGCATGTCAAAGCACAAACCAAGCATGAAGACAAAGGAATTGTTTGTAGACCTCCGAAACAGGATTGTCTCGAGGCACAAGGCTGGGGAAGGTTACAGAAATATTTCTGCTGCTCTGAAAGTTCCAATGAGCACAGTGGCCTCCATCATCCATAAGTGAAAGATGTTTGGAACCACCAGGACTCTTCCTAGAGCTGGCCGGCCATCTAAGCTGAGTGATCGGGGCAGAAGGGCCTTAGTCAAGGAGGTGATCAATAACCGGAAGGTCACTCTATCTGAGCTCCAGCGTTCTTCTGTGGAGAGAGGAGAATCTTACAGAAAGACAACCACCTGTGCAGCAGTCCACCAATCAGGCCTGTATGGTAGAGTGGCCAGATGGAAGCCACTCCTTAGTAAAGGGCACATAGCAGCCCGCCTGAAATTTGCCAAAAGGCATTTTCATATCAATGGAGTGGCCAAAATATCAATGGAATGGCTTCACAACAACTCAGTAAATGTCCTTGAGTGGCCCAGCAAGAGCCCAGACTTAAATCCTATAGAACATCTCTGGAGAGATCTGAAAATGGCTGTACACCGTCGCTTCCCATCCAACCTGACAGCGCTTGAGAGGTACTGCAAAGAGTAATGGGCAAAAATTCCCAAAGGCAGGTGTGCCAAGCTTGTGGCATCATATTCAAAAAGACTTGAGGCTGTAATTGCTGCCAAAGGTGCATCAACAAAGTATTGAGCAAAGGCTGTGAATACTTGTACATGTGATTTTTCAGGGTTTTTATTTGTAATAAATTTGCAACAATTTCAAAAAAATCTTTTTTTTCACATTGTCATTATGGAGTATTGTGTGTAGAATTTTGAGGAAATAAATTAATTTAATCCATTTTGGAATAAGGTGGTAACATAAAAAAATGTGGAAAGAGTGAAGCGCTATAAATACTTTCCGGATGCACTATAGTTCTCCTGTGTAAAACTTATATATATATATATATATATATATATAATAAATCTGTGTTAAACATAGCTGTTCTGAATACTAGTCAAATATTATGTGTTTGGTTTTTTTACACATTTAGTTTCCCCGTCTGGGAATCGAACCTCAGACTGGAATTTATTCCTTATCTTTTCTTAACTTTTACCATCGTCTATGGTAGTCCTAATCACTGCCGATGCAATATATTTTTGTCCACACACGAATTTCTTTGCGCTGTTCCGAGTTGTTTTTCCATTGTTTTCAAATGGTTTAGTATAGGGACTATTATACACTTTTTATGTTTGGGAGGACATTTATATATGAACTCATTGACAAACCAACCCAACATTAAAATAAACACTGATCTTTTTTTTCCATTTGAAAGCGGTTACGGGTAAAACCATGTAATGAGTAAAAAGAAAAATAAATAGTTGTGGTTTATTATAATGTAATTATAATAATATGAATAATCTTATCACATTGTTTCTTCTATATTCAGTTTTTAAGACGATTCAGGTTTCCATTGTCAATTAACAGGCGGTGTTCTTGTTTTCTTTCTTCTTATTGGTGCATTGGCTTGTCAAAATGATGATTCGTCCGCTTCTGTTAGTCCCGCCCACAATGTTAATATACGTGGAAAACATAATGGATATGAAAACTGTCTGTGAAACGATATCATTCAGTCAATTTTTTAAAAAGATTAACAAATTCCAGTTGACCACCTACAACTGAAACCAGAGCACCTGCGGCTACAGGTGATGGATTTACAAGATGGAAACGTCTGAGGTGAGCCGCGCATATTAGCAAAGGTAGGCCACAGTGTTCGTCATAAGCTAAATAAGCTCATTTTGTATGAAATAAAGCTAAATAAATGTTGTGTTGTTAACAAGCAGCATAAAACATGCCTTCGACCCCTTCGCTTAATGCAAACTTTGGCTGTTTGATCATAAAATAAAAACATACAAAAATAACTTTCGTTACTGAAACTTTTCGTAACTTTATTCAGTTTTACGCGATAACTCGTTGACCTTTGGACATGTGTTGCATTTAATTGTGCAGTGAATTTTGCGCTATTACTTCACTTAGACATCAATCTTTCATGTACAGTAAGTTTTTTCAGTGAGGTGTTACGGTGCTCAGGCTGATACACGCACAATGACATTTAATCGACCACTGTAACGTCGTTTTCCCTTGTATGCTTGTTCTTTGACTACACTGATAATTGTGTGCTCTGATGTCAACAGTATTAAATAACGTTAATTATGTGCGCAATGCGTGTGTCATAATGTATTCACAAACAACAAGACAGAGTTGACTACATTTTTTCTTGATTACAAAGATTTGTAATCGTCAAAGTTGGCATGAAATCAGTATGTACTTTTCTGTTTTTTATATGTAGCCTTGTTGTAAACGATCTGTGCACTTAATTATTTTGGTAAAAAATTGCCCTCATGATGTTTAATCAACCTTCCCCCACCCCTCGAAAAATGATTGTTGTATCAATATACATTGTTATACCAATGGGTGGCGACAAGCAACAATCAAAATAATATTTGTCACGGATTAATTATTTTAAAATGATTAATTTAGAACTGAAACATGAAAAACAAGTTTTTTGTGGGTTGTGAAATCATCATTTTTGGGCGACGCGGTGGCGCAGTGGGTAGCACAATCGCATCACAGCAAGAAGGTCGCTGGTTAGAACCTCGGCTGGGTCAGTTGGCATTTCGGTGTGCATGTTGTTCGCGTGGTCCTCCGGGTGCTCCGGTTTCCCACACATAGGTTAATTGGGTAAGCTAAGTTGTCCATAGTGTATGTGTGTGAGTGTGTGTGGATGTTTCCCAGTGATGGGTTGTGGCTGGAAGGGCATCCGCTGCGTAAAACATATGCTGGATAACATATGCTCTGGATAACATATGCTGGATAAATCCGCTGTGTCGACCCCAGATTAACAAAGGGACTAAGAACTGATGGGTTGTGGCTGGAAGGGCATCCGCTGTGTAAAACATATGCTGGATAAGTTGGCGGTTCATTCCGCTATGTCGACCTCAGATTAATAAACTAAACCGAAAAGAAAATTAATTAATGAATTTTTTAAATAATAATTTTAACTGTATAATAATACAATAGGGCCTCATGGTGGCGCAGTGGGTAGCACGTTCGCCTCACAGCAAGAAGGTCGCTGGTTTGAGCCTCGGCTGGGTCAGTTGGCGTTTCTGTGTGGAGTTTGCATTTTCTCCCCGTGTTGCCATGGGTTTCCACGGGGTGCTCCGGTTTCCCTCACAAGTCCAAAGACATGCGATACAGGTGAATTGGGTAAGCTAACTTGTCCATAGTGTATGTATGTGAATGAGAGTGTGTGGATGTTTCCCAGTGATGGGTTACAGCTGGAAGGCCATCCGCTGTGTAAAACATATGCTGGATAAGTTGGCGGTTCATTCCTCTGTGGCGACCCCAGATTAATAAAGGGACTAAGCCGAAATGAAAATGAATGAATGAATGAATGAATAATACAATATGCATTTTAAATCAGCAACAGTAGCAAGGGTTAATGAAAGCCTAGAACCACACCTGATTTGGTGTGTTTATTTAAATGGCAAATATGTTGGCATATTTTCATGTTAAAATATCATCTCCATATCTTTTCATAAATCTATTTTAGACTAATGGTTCAAAAAATAGTTGTTCTCAAGACCTTCAGGGTACAAATGTCCCCACTGCAGTCCATTAGCACTGCAAAATTTCATCCAAGTGCCGTTTACTGTAAGCAAAAAGCCATTCATTCTTTGTTAACGGCAATCGTTTTGTTGGCAAAATTGTAACTATTTTATCTAGAAATATCAAATTCACAGTAGTCTCAAGTTTAGCCAAATGATCACTTTTTTTCAAGTTTTCTGCTTTTGATTGATGCAGTACGAATTAATTAAAAATATTTTAATTATAATCATGTGGGTGTATTGACAGATATCAATTTGTTTTGAATGTTTATGCTGAGAAATCTGCATGTGTCAGTCATATTTTACTTTGTTTAATGTGACAACGCACAAAATAATAATAAAAATGATAATAATAATAATAATAATGCATCAAAATTAATGTTGTATCTGAACATTGACTTATCTTATTTATAGTTTTTAAACTACAGTGGCATTATGTAATCAACCTGTAATTTAAAACAGTTTAAAGTAAAGGACTGATGCTGGTAAATAAGTCTAAAAATATATAAATAAATCATGCATTTGTTATTTTTTACATAAAAAAATCCATCAAGCTTTTATTTAACTGTTTAATTGACACACATGCACATTACATTCCTTACATTGGGATAATTATAGTAATTCTCAAACATTCTCATTTTCTTAAAAAAATTCCACAAAGGGGTAAAAGCGGTAATACCACGGTAATAAACATTTAAAAAGTGTTCTCCCCGTCGGGGAATCGAACCCCGGTCTCCCGCGTGACAGGCGGGGATACTTACCACTATACTAACGAGGAGTGAAAATGGGTTATTTTTAGCGCTCTGAATACTGTAACTGTACAGTCCCAAAAAAAGAAAAGCTCACCAATTTTGACAGTTACAATGGATAGATTATTTGTTTATTTAGATACATCAATCAAAGAATTTTCTGTAAATATAGATACCCAATAATAGAAAAAATCTAGCAAGTTCTCTTTGCCACGGCCGTGGGTTTTTCTTTAGCGAAAGTAATACAACAGCGCCCTCTCTTGGAGGTTTCACATGTTCATTCAAGCACCGGCATTAAAGATATCGTCCAAAAATGAAAATGTACTCTCTATTTACTTCCCTCAAGTGGTTCCAAACCTGTTGGAGTTCCATTTTTCTTTTGAACACAAAAGACGGTATTTTGACAAATGTTAGAAACCTGTAACCATTGACTTCCATAGTAAGAGAACAAATACTATTGAAGTCGATGGTTACATGTTTGCAACATTTTTTGATATAACTTTTGTGTTCAACATGCAAAATCTGTAGTCGCATTCTCGCTGCAACATCAAAGCTTATAGTATCATCATGTTTTCACCATGGTATAACTGCATTTTATATCAATGAAGGTTCTTTTAAAAATGTTCAAACGCACAGACACAACTATGATGCAAAAAATACTGTATCTACTTTTAATATCAAGGACATTTTTTATTTAAAGTATAGTTGTATAAAATTTCTATTCTGAGAATTAACCAGCTTCAACTGGGTTGCAAGGTGCCGCAGTGGGTAGCACTATCACCTCACAGCAAGAAAGTCGCTGGTTTGAGCCTCGGCTGGGTCAGTTCTGTGTGAAGTTTCCTCCGAGTGCTCCGGTTTTCCCCACAAGTACATGTGGTATAGCTGAATTGGGTAGGCTAAATTGTAGTGTATGTGTGTGTGGGCATGTTTCCCAGTGATGGAGAAAAAAAATGAATACTACAAAATCCAAATGTGTTCTGGGAAAAAGGCTAAACATACTTTTTGGTTTCACAGAGCTGAATTCATAGATGATTTTACAAGATGTTTTTGATATCTAAACATTCTCCATACATATCTGGGTCCAAAATGACCCCAGCACTTCCACTTCCAAAAAAAGTACTAGTAAAAATTTTAAAATACTGCATAAAATCTTTCTTATAAGATTTTTAATTCTCTCTTTGGCCCAAATTGACATCGCTTGTTGTGTCATGAGAATTAAAAACAGCATAGTACAAAAAGTATTGATCATGGTCCACTTTATTTAAGCTTTTTTTTTCATTTTACAGAGAAATGGCTTTCATTTACATAAGGCCATGTGTAAATCATGATGTAATAATGAACGACAAATAGACTCCGACTGTATGGGAATGCAGAGGATAAACCAAATATCTTAATGCAATTTATGTGAAAGATAAAATCGTAATACAAAAAAACAATTCCATTCAATACTCATTTACAGTACGTCATGAGAAGATCTTTTTATAGATTAAAAGCTCCTAATAATAAACATACAGGGCTTGGTGCACGGTTCTGTACAAATAGTTTAGGCTGACGCTTAATCCGTAACAGAGTCCAAAAGTGTGTATCAACTCAAAGCGGCTGAACATAAAGCACTTCACGTAGCATAAAAATAAAGCACACTGAAGTCCCTCATGTCTGTAGTAGCTGGAATACATTAAAATCGGAACAAAGCGTCTACTATAGGTTGAGCAGAGATCTGCAGTCTGTTGTGTAGCATCTTTTCAGACCCTCTTGTAACCGTTTACATCAGCTTCCTGTCTGGATGCTCAGTTCGGCCCGTCCTCTGATGCCTCACTTCCAGATGTTTGCTCTGGACTCGGTCGAAATGCTGGAGGAGTTCGCTGTAGTCGATGTGCGGCTGGGCCAAATGTTTGTCTTTGACGGCTACCTTTTGGTCTTCCCTGGAAAATTAAAGCAGTTTTTTAGTCATTTTAAAGATGTCAAATTGTTTGCCGTTTGTTCTGTAAGCCTGTCATGATTATGAAATTTACCTGAAGAATTATTGTGTGAGCATTAAGGCCCAATCCCAATTCTATTTTCAAAATTTACCCCTAAGAAATGGGACACCACTACAACATGTCTTACTTCATATGAGATTGAAGCGACTGCTGTCGTTCTTCCAGTTGCATTATTTTCTGGTATTTATCTTCAGGAAATCACTGAAGGCAATAATATCATGTTATCATAAGGATATAATGTGGCAATAAGCTCGTAACTGTACTGTGCATTTATACCGTGACCATATTTATCTATGTAAAAACATGAAAACAGCATTACCATTATACCAGACTCTAAAAAGGTCATTCCCAGCCACTAGACTTTTCTGACAGGGTATAGAGTAAATGAGCCAATTTTAATTTTGGGTAAACTGTCCCTTTAAAGTAGGGGTAACCTAAGTCAGTCCTGGTGTGCTGGGGTTCTGCAGAGTTTAGCTCCAACTTGCCTTAACACGCCTACATGGAAGCTTCTAGTTCACGGGTGTTCAATTCTGTTCCTGGAGAGCCACCTTCCTGTAGAGTTCAGCTGCAACCTTGATCAAACGCACCTGTACCAAGTGCTTCTTCAGATTCTACTTAGTTGGTTTAGTTGTTTTGATCAGGGTTGGAGCTGAACTCTGCAGGAAGTTAGATGTCAAGGAACAGGATGAGTTGAACTCTGCAGGAAGTTAGATGTCAAGGAACAGGATTGGGCACACCTGTTTTAGTATGACTAGTAAAAGCTTGATTAGCTGGTTTAGGTGTGACTAAATTTGGTTGAAGCTGAACTCCGGCCCTCCAGGGTATCCTTGTTTTAAAGTAAATTCTATAAACATAATTGAATATTAGGAAATGGTGTTCGTGGGAATGTGTGGTTATTGTGAACTGTACTTGGTCTGTGTAAAGCGCATCCAGGAGGTTGTTAATCGCAGAATAAAGCCTGACAGTCTTATCGACGGCCTGACTCAAAGCAGAACTGAACCATACACAGTTCTTCTTCTCATGATTTCATTTAATGTAACTTTTCCATGTTTTGGTTTAATTTGTCAGTTTATGGCTTCAATTTTTTAGTGGTGAAATGTACAGACTGCATCTTTAATAATGTCAACAAGTGTACTTACACCGTCCGCATGAGCTCAGGGTTTGGCACGCAGCTGAGGCGATGCGAGAGCAGCTGAAATGCCTGACTCTGAGGAAGCAGCATCAGTAGGCCGTATAGAGCCTTGATGAGGTATGGGTTATGCTCAACATCCAACAGCTGCAGGCGAAGGTCTGCCAAGAGATCCAATGTTAGTGTGGAGAGCTGGAAACCAGAATTATTGATGTGGTGGGGGAATGCTACTCACAGGTGAAGATGGGGCTCTCGATCAGCTGGACCAGTTTATCCACCTCCATGAGAAAGTCCACAGTCACCTCTAGATCTCCACTTGTTAGATCAAGTCAAGGTGTTTTTTCAGAACAAGGGATTTGAAAATATAGTCCAATATACAGATAGATAGATTAACAGACAGACAGACAGACAGACAGACAGACAGACAGACTTCTATGTGAGCTTGGCACAGCACTGAACAATTACAAACTATTCTCAGCCAAGAATTCTAGTTTCCTGGTTGCCAATTTCTCCATAACTGGCTAAGTGGAAGCCCACTATTTATTTATTGTTATTTAACAAAGTAAATATCAGAAAAAAGGAGTGCCAAAAATCTAAATATCTGATCATCATTACACTTGCGCTCCCAATGCAATAACTGACGCATTTGTATTACATTCTAGAAAGCTTCGTTTTCCACCACAGTGGAAAATGAAACTATATCTGTGCTGACTGGCTCGAATCACCACGGAGTGAAGCAGTTAAGCAAACAGAACCATTCACCCTGATAGTAAAATTTACCTTTATTGGATTTAACAAATTATATAATAAATTGTGCATCATGACATCAAGGATACAATTTCTGGATGAGGTCATAGGCATGCCGATAGTTCTGGGTGAGGAAGCAGAGGGACACAGTAGCCACTGGATTGTGACACCAAGAGCGATAGAGACAACAGAAGAGAGCACAGCTTTCCTGAAGAGTAAAAAGTTGAAATGAGGAACAATGATCAGCAAGGACTCCTATGCATTGTAGTTACTGACTCACATGAAAAAATCTCATTGGATTCCATTCATTCTCAGTCTGTTGTATGTTAGCGTTCACACTTATCAAACCAAACCTACCAATGTGCCAGTCCTTAAAGCATGTGCTACCTGTGTGCGCAAGTCCTTGAGCTGGTTCCGCAGCTGGAAGAGTTCAGCTGAAGTAAGCAGAATAGTGTTCAGCGTCTGCACCATTGTGGAGGCAAACTTCAGATCCTCCTCCTTGAGTAAAATATCTGCCATAGAGTGAAATATATTCTCCGCATGCAGGAGGAGACAGAGCTGCCTGTTGGGAAGCAGGTCAAACTTGCTCAAAAATGCTTCACTTCAACTTATTTTATAAAATAAAATATTATCTGTATAAAAACAGTCAGCTGTATTGGCTTGATATTGTAAACTGGTGTTGATCCTGCTATTATAATCATAAACTCTAGTTTGTAGCACATGTAATGACACTATTCTCTGTCATTTACCTATAGGATCACGCATTTGCAAAAATACCTTTCTTTCATATTACAAAACATGTTGGAACGAAGTTCATGTTCTGGGGCCTTTGCTGGTTTACGCTTATCTTGGATAAATATGACTCTAAACCACCAGTAGATCATTCATTTAAATGATTTAATTATTGAATCATTCATTCAAATGATTTGCTCAAAACAGCCGATTTATTTTGAAACAATGCGAGTGACCATCTTTAAGAGTGAATCATTGAACTTTTGACTCATATGATTTATTCGAAAACATTAATTATATACGGAAACACCAAGACAAAGAGATGTCTGGTTTGTTTGGAATTAATTTGAGCGGCAAAACAGAAAACAACATAATACTGCATCTAAAACAGAACTTACTAAGCTAAGCTTTCTCATTTGTTGAACTCTTGTATAAAATCAACATTACAGATTTCTGCTAAACAAAAACAACACTCTTGCTTTCTTTCAGATTACTTCACATCTATTTTTAAAAAGTTGTTTAATAATAGGATGGATTTTACCTGATGATGAAGGCCCCTCTCATTTCTAGAAGTTTTCGCTCCAAACTGAAGCGCTTGAGCAAATTTATCATGAACTTGTAGAAGTATGAATTCATGCTGGGTGTCGAGGGCGATAAATCCGTCATCTTAGAACCTGTCGAAAAAATAGTGTTTGAAATTTTGCATTCATTCATTCATTTTCTTTTCAGCTTAGTCCCTTTATTAATCTGGGGTCGCCACAGCAGAATGAACCACCAACTTATCCAGCATATGTTTTACGCAGCGGATGCCCTTCCAGCTGCAACCCATCACTGGGAAATGTTTGAAATTTGAATGTGTTTAATTTATTTTTCTTGTACAAGTAATTGTCATAGCTAGTGAAAAAGATTTTCTTTAACTAGTGCTCTAGAGAGGTAAAAATACCTTATCTGTCACCTTTTACTTTTACTCATTTTTTGATGTTAGTGTGTAAAATGTTTGTTCAAACCCCCCTTGTTTATACTTGCTGCGGTTATATGCAAGTTTTATTCATTTATAATTCAATTTTCTTTTCCTTATGTATTTTTGGATTATTATTATGGTGTTTTTCTTATTTATTTTTGTTGGTTTCTTATTTATTTATTTTTGTGTGTTTTTTGGTTACACTTTACAATAAGGTTTCATTAGTAAATATTAGTTAATGTATTTACTAACGTGAACTAATTATGAACAATACTTGTACAGCATTTGTTAATCATAGTTCAACATTTACTTTACATTATTAACATACAAATTCACGCTTGTTAACATTAGTTAATGCACCGTGAGTTAACATGAACTAACAATGTACAACTTTAATTTCAGTAATTAGCATGAACAAATACTGTAATAAATGTATTGTTCATTGTTTGTTCATGTTAATAAATGCATTAACTAATACAACCTTATACTAAAGTTACCTATTTTTTTGTGCTTTAAAATTGAAAACTACAATGAAAAAAATAATAATAATTGACTTTACATTCACAAATGTGCTTTTCTGAAATTTAACAGATATAAAGAAGACCAGGAATTGATTACCCACCCACCACCACTGACTGCCCATCTCTGACCCCACCTGGAATATGCAGCTCGGTTTTACTATCCGAGATATCACACGACCCAGAAGTGTCCGTCTGACCAGCAGGTGATGATGCAATCTCTGCTAAAACCTCCAAGTCTTTTAAAATCACCTGTAGACATAGAATTTCTTTAATACGCTATAAAACTTTGTTCGTTTTTAGTTTAGTTCGATTAGTTCGACTGTAAATGATGACTTACTTCATCCGACTCATCTGATAGTGTCTTCAATAACATGGGGAACAAACTATCTGTGTGCTTGAACATCTGCCATGAAGACAGAGCAGAATGAACCACTTGTGTTTTAGCTCAAGCTTAAAGTGTGCATTTAAAATAGTATTTAATGAAACCTTGCGAGGGGTCTTGATGTATAAATGGTAGAGCCACTTCAACACAGCGATGCGAGTCATCATTCCGGTGGACGAATCGTGTAAATGTCTGTCCAGCACTTGCACAATGCCATCCAGATCCAGAGTAACTGCAGACCTGTCAGAACTAAACATCATACGCAGTAGACATCTTACAAAGGTTTCTGATCTTTTAACAAACAAACAATAAGAAAACTGTCGTCATCTATTTTGAATAGTGAACTACTTTATTCAATACGCAGTTTGTGTTTATTGGTTTATCATTAAACTATCAAATATTACCTTGCTGGGGTGAAGAAAGAGATGTTACTGAAGCCTACTGACTCCTGGGACTCATTTAGGGAATCTAAAAAAACACAAACAAAGGTATGAATTAAAAGCAGGCCGTGTTTGAATTAGTTTAACGTTCGCATTTTTACTCATTTATATATCAGTTCTGAAATAATAATTGCAATGATAGAACTTTTTAAAATATATACTTTTATATTTTAAATACTTTATGTATTTTATTTCTTCTCTCCTGTTTAAATGTTCAATGTTCAGTGAAATATACATTTTAAATAAGTGTACACTAATATATTTTAAAGTGTAATTCATTCCTGCAATATCATTCTAACATGCCAATTTGATGCTCATAAACATTTTGTCAACATATTGTCAATGTTGAAACAGTTGTGCTTCTTAATATTTTGTTCATTTGACATTTGCATTATTTGAGGAACAGTTCAAAAGAAAAACACTTATTTAGAATGAATAAGCAACTTTTAATTAAAACACTTTACTGTCACTTTTGTCACATATCATTCTTTTACACAAATGTGAAAGCGAACATGTAGAAATGACAAGTACACGTGTAAAAATTAACTCGAGAGCATTATGTGAAAACATGCAGAACGATAACAATTAAACCTATACAAAAAGGCCGAATTCAAACTACAGTGGTGCAAAAACTCGGAAGAGCGCCACAAGAGTTAGTGGATGAAAATATATTGCATCCGTAGTGTTAAGCACTACCATTGATAATGAATGGGGAATAATTTAGGGCCGCTTAGCTAAACAAATCATGTCATATTGCTATGACTAGTAATAATGGTCTCTTTATACACTTTTTATTTTTATTTAATCAATACAACAAGTTTAACATTAATTCAATTAACATTAACTTAATTATTTACAGCTTAATTTTAGTTTACATTATTTATTACACTTTCACCTCATTCATAAAGTGGAACTTTAACTGACAAATGTTGTGCTTTATACTGCTTACATGTAAATGAAAGTTATACTTTTATAACTCGAATCTTTTCTATTCATCTATCTCACATTTGATCATCTCTAAATGAGAATTTGGTCATGGAATATTCTAAATAAATAAACGGAAAAGATAAAGGCACAAGCTGCAATCTCATAAATAAAGTACTTTAACTGAAGTATGTCATGCTTTTTAATGCTTACATGTAAAATAATATGATATATATATATATAGGGATACCATAAAATCATACCCTTTCAACAAAATCACAATTTTACAACACTTTGTTTATACCACAAATATTCATATTTCTGACATTTGATGGTAAAACCAGTTGTTCTTCTTAATATTTAGTTCCTTTTGCATTAAGTCTTTGAGGAACAATTCAGAAGTACAACATTTATTTACAATAAGCATCTGATAATTAAAACACCTTACTGTATTTTTCATTAAATTAAATTAAATCTATACATAATTTATAGAAAAAATGTCGAATTCAATGTCGAAGTGGTGCAAAAACCCGGAAGAGCGCCACAAGAGCGTTAGTGGCCGAAATTATATTGCATCCGTAGTGATTTAGCACTACCATTGAGAATGAATAGAGAAGAGTTTAGTTAGCTAAACAGATCTCATTATGTTATAATAATAATGGTCTCATTGTACCCTTTATATGTAAATAATTTTTTTTTATTATTTTACATTTTATAGTGATTTTAGTCCTCAACATTGGCTTATTTTTATTTAATTTATGCAACTATTTCAACACTTAATTATTTACACTTTAATTTTAGTTCACATTATTACACATTCATCTGAACCTTGCGGTTTCATTCGATTAAGTACAACTTTAACAGAAAAATCTTGTGCTTTTTACGGCATACATATAAATG
>CAIGQW010054212.1:10749751-10775619 GCA_903798125.1 Danio choprae | reverse complement strand
ATATATATATATATATATATATATATATATATATATAAATGTAAAATGCTATAATTTTCAACAAAACACATTTTACATTACATTGTTTATACTACAGACATTAATATTTCTGACATTTGATGCTAAACCAGTTGTGGTTCTTAAAATGTAGTTCCTTGTTAATTATTTGAGGAACAGTTTAAACGAACAGCATTTATTTTCAGCATTTAACAATTAAAACATCTTACTGTTACGTTTGATCAAATGAATAAATCCCTGTTATGTATCACAAAACTAACATCAAACTGTTGTCTAAATAATTAACATAATTAGAAAATGCAAAAAGACATGGATGCATTGGCCGGGAATCGAACCCGGGCCTCCCGCGTGGCAGGCGAGAATTCTACCACTGAACCACCAATGCGTTCCTGAAATGCATTTGCTGCCCCCTTGCTTCCAAAGTGAGGCCACCGTTAAAGCTCAGTACCATATATTGTCACTAGGTGGCATATTTCAATTTGTCCCAAAAACCTCAAACATTTGTTTTTATGAAAAGGCAGGGGGCGACTTCACCATATTATCTGCTTGGCAGCGAATTTCTGTCTGAGGGGTTTTACTCCTTTTGATAGGGAGGGGGCGACATTATCTTCTCAGAGATGCATTGGTGGTTCAGTGGTAGAATTCTCGCCTGCCACGCGGGAGGCCCGGGTTCGATTCCCGGCCAATGCAATCAACTTTTTTTTTTTCTCGAATCCTTTTACTATTTTTTTCTTTCTCATAGATACATTTATCATTTTAATACATGATAAAGTAAAATAGTGGGAAAAACTTGCCATTCAGATCTCCCTCTTTTTTAGATGGAGCCTCGTCGCTTGGAGGGGAAGATTTGGTCTGTAATTCTTCATCATCTTCATCATCCTCTGGAGTCACAAGCTTCATTAGGCTGTGATTACACGCACTGGCTGCTTCTTTTGTACCTGAAGGTGATTTATTGAGGAAATGCATCTAAATGCGGTCAACAGAACCACATCAATAGCCAAAAACTGCCAAACACCAAAGACATAACCACGGGGACACCCTTTTTTGGCAGGGGGTTGTAATGTTTGTTATTATTATTACTATTATTATTATTATGATGATTATTATTTTCAAATTATAGTTTATTTTTTTGAAAAAGAAGAGAAAAAGAGCATTTTTTTGGAATCAATTTCAAAAATCTATTTTATACTGTAAATAAATGCCCATTTTCACCAAAGTCAATAACTATTTATTCACTAATATTTATAAGCTAAACTAATATTTGCTCAGTTTATTCGTGTAGCACATTTTCTCAAAAACAATAAAGATGGTAACACTTTACAATAAGATACCATTAATGTTAACTATATATATATATATATATATACTAACATGAAGAAACACTTATTACAGTATTTATTAATCTTTGTTAACATTAGTTAATGAATATCCAGCTATTCGTTGTCAACTTTGGATTGTAGAAAATGTTGAAATTAACATATACCACAATTAATGAATGCTGTGCAATTATTGATCATCATATAGTAACCAACATTAACTAATGAAACCTTATTGTAAAGTGTGAACAAAATCTTTCTCAATTTAATTAAAATTCCACAGTGCGAGCCGGGATTAAGTGACAAAAATGTCCAGTTGTGAAACAAACTTAAATGCATTTTTGAGAGTATATGGCAGTGTAGGATACTCTTTTTGCGATCATCGTAGGACAGGCAAGGCAGCACTGCTGTCAATATGCCCGAAGAATATGGCAGTACAACTCTCCCAGCAAGCTGAATGAACTCTCTCATCCATGTCATAGACGTCAGCTGGATGAGATCGTTAGCTGCAGAAAGACAAACAAGACAATTACTGCGTCCCAATTCACATACTATTCGTTCTAAATAGTATTCGAAAATAGAATTAGTATGTCCCAAACCGTAGTATGTTGAAAAGAGTATGCCAAAGGTTCCGAGATGGTCTACTATTTCTAAGTGTAGAACCATCCATACTCTAACGCCCACAATACATTCCATGTTGCATGTTGGACATTAATTCGATTAGAACAACAAACTCAGGTAAAAACTCAGGAGACCAACCGTCAAATAGAGAGGCTTTCTGTAAAGTTGTTTGAATGACTGTTAATTACTATCTAGCCCACTGAAAAAAATTTAAATCACATTTTTTGTTATATTTCATCTGCAACAACAATGCAAACTTATATAAAGTTATGTTTGGACATTAACTTCTGAATTCATAATTATCCAAAGACCTGAGGAGATTTCTCTGCATGAAAGACTCGCGAATGGCAGATTAACATGCTGCTGAATATGAAAGAAATGTGGATGATGTGTCGAGATGATTGACACTGGGTGTAATTAAGCAACATAACAGTCTATTAATGATAAAGTAGTATGTCCCAAAGCTTGCATACTCTTCTGTTAAACACTCAAAAGTATGTACAAAAAAAAGTACACACTTTTAGGATGTAGTACAAGTATGCGAATTGGGACGCAGAATTACACTCACTCATCTAAAACAGGATTTAAACAGATTTAAAGATGTGACTCACTGGACTTTGATTCATCAGACACTTGACAGTGGATGACCAAGATGTTGGCCATTTCGGCAAATTTGACACTGGAAGGATTCTTCTTAATCTCTTTCAGGAATTCCCCCAAAACCAGCTCACACCTATTGAATGGCAATGTTTAAAAAAAAATTATAAAACGAAACGGAGAAAAGAGGAAGAGGGACAGATGGTGTCAGGTAAAGGGGAAGATGAGGAGACGCACATCCGCCTGATCTCTTTACTGCTGTCTCCAAGAATCTGGAAGAGTCCATCTAGTATTTCTGGCAGGTAGTCTAGCAGGTTGATATCAGGAACAGACTCCAACACATGAATCTGCAGCAGAGTCAAAGAATCACAGAAAATCACAATGATGTCATGGGATCGATTTCCATTGTTATGAATGTTAAAAGGTTAAGATCACCAAAATTGATCTGTTCATCTTTGGAAAACAAAAGATTTTAATGAAACTTGTGAGATTTCTATGCTTTCACTGATTTTTCAATGTAATTAAGCAATGTGATTGGTGCATGTGGCAAAACAACTTCTATCTACATACTGTACAGTAGATATCCAACACTGAGAGGAGAACAATGTAAACAGTGAGTATTGTTTAAACGAACAGGTTACAGCATCCTCAAAACGTAAATCCACTTTAAAAAAATAAGACCATGGCATGCTTTTCACTGCATTTCTCAAAACTTTAAAACCTGAAACCTTTGAATGATACTTGGAATAGATACTTTAAATTGACATAACATTAAATAAATAATGAAAATGTTAATTTGTGGGTGAAATTAAACAATAAAATATAAAAATCTTGTCATTACCATCAGCTAAAACCCAAAAAATAAGTTATGCTGCTTGTTCAAACTACTTATTTAAAATGAACTGAAGCAACAAAAAAGAATTATGTGTAACACACTTAAATTTGTAAAAACAATTAAGTTAACTTAATCGATTTGTGTTGGGACAACATGAAGGAATTGTGTGGAACCCAGCATTTTTTTACAGTGTAAGTGAACTTAAGCTCAAAGAAAATTTTATATAAAAAAGTTAAAATAAAATTAAATAATTTGTAGATAATATGACGACAACTAAATGAAATAAACAAGCTGAAGTTATAAAAAGATGAACAAATTAAATTAATATTAATCTAAACACAAAAATCTTTAAAAAAATAAATTTAAAATTAAACTGTATTTAAAATGTAACAAAATAAAAAATTAAAATAGTCTATAAATAAGACTTAAATAACAGAGAAATCGGTATATGTTTACTGCTGTGCAGTAAAAAGTCACAATGAAATCAAAATTGACAATTCTTAAGCCTCATCCACACAGAACGCATCTTGGCATCTAAAAACATAAGATGCAGCACTCCAGAAAGATTTTTTTTTTAAAGCGCAGCTTAGAGCGCGACGAAATCCGGACAATGGTTGCCCCGCCTCCGAGTTCTTCTGATTGGTTCACTGCTTTGGAACTGACATTAATCACATTGAATATCTTGTTTTAACTTGACACAGCATACAAAAAATGTGTCTCTCATGAGCACAGTGCTTCAATAGACGTGAAAAGTCAGTGTAATGGTCATGCACGTCCATAAAGCGCATGTTTACATTAAAAAACATTGGAAAAGTAACACATCAGAATGGTAAAATAGGTTATGTGTGAATGAGCCCTTATATATTTTTTTAAGCATTGTTTTGGTATCTATTATAAATTATGTATTACTATTACTAATGTAAGGTCAGAATAAACCCGATGACCCAATAGTCAATCACAACTGTCCATTCAATTGCAATGGGCAGAATCAAATCCCAAATCCTTATATTTTATTCTTGCTTAAGGAGCCATTTACATCACACCGTGAAGAAAGGTGTCTCACAACTTCTAATGTCATACTGACTTTGAATGTTGCAGACTGGTGAATGTGCTCAACTCACCCAGGAGATAATGAATTGACGAGCATATTGGTTATTGGAATAAATCCTCTCACGCAACAGGGGGACAAAAGCCACTAGGTCAAACTTGTTGCTCTCCGTTACGATGTCCTTCAAATAAAACACAAATCAAAGTCAAGATATGTCATTTAATACATTCTTGCTTCTAATCAAACTCACCTTAAGCAGGCGGTCCAGGAGCTCAGAGCCACTCTTTACATTGGGATCAGGATCTGCAGCAAGCTATAAAGAGCAGATTGGGTTATATTAAGTTATAAAAGGGATGAATGTTGACCTCTATTGGAATGTATGAGATTTTAAATGATCAATAACACACTTATAAAGTTGCCTGCTATTTATTTATTTTAAAAAATTCAACAGAAGAACCCTTTTATGTGTTATTTTAGAATGCATGTAATAGTATTTATGAGTATTTTATTAGCAGCGTTTATTTGTATAATTTTAGTTTAAATGTAGGTTTATGATTTATTTAGGAATTTTGTTTTGTAAGATGTGTAGTTTGTTTTTTAATTTTATTTATAATTCTGTTTTGCCTAAATTTATTTATTTAATTTTAGTAATTTTACATCAACATAAACATTTCACCAAGGCAACATATTATGTTTTTTATGTCAATTATTCCATTTATATTGCATGTTATACATGTTTAAGTTATAGCAATTTTGTGTGTTGCATTTTAAAGCATTTTATTTCAGAAAATGTAGTAAATCTATAAAAATGCTTTATTCTCAATTTTTATTCATTCATTTTCTTTTCAGCTTAGTCCCTTTGTTAATCTGGGGTCGCCACAGCGGAATGAACCGCCATCTTATCTAGCATAGGTTTTACGCAGCAGATGCCCTTCCAGCTGCAACCCATCACTGGGAAACATCCATACACACCCATTCACACTCATACAATACGGACAATTTAGCTTACCCAATTCACCTATACCACATGTCTTTGGACTTGTGGGGGAAACCGGAGCACCCACGCAAGCACAGGGAGAACATGCAAACTCCACACAGAAACGCCAACTGACCCAGCTGTGGCTCAAACCAGTAACCTTCTTGCTGTAAGGCAATTGTGCTACCCACTGCGCCACCGTGCTGCCCTATTCTCAATTTATCATTATCAATGACACGCATGTTTAGTAATTTAGGAATTAATGAAACATTCTTAACCAGGGGAGGAACATATAAGGTGAATTCAATGACATTGTCTACAAAATATATATTTTTTTAATCATAAAAGTTCAGAAGTCTTGCTATAACTCCTGTACCTCCAATGAAAAGGTTAATGTACTACAGTAAAATGAGGTAACAAATTAATGTAGGACACTGAAGCGGTTTTCATGTTAGCACCGTCTCTGTCAAAGCAAATAAAACGTAATTTTTCTCCACAGCAAACACTTATTACTCGGACAGAATTAAACAATATAATATCTATAAGTTCTAAACCATCTATTGTGTTTTATTGTGCAACTATAGTAATGATAATATAATGATATGTTGAATTTGATGGTTGCCTCACATTAAAATAGTGCAGATTAGTGTATAATGTTTTTTAATTAATTTTTAAAGTAACGCAGTAGTTATTTTTATGTAATTTTTTATGTAACTCAGTTACTATTTGTGAAAAGTAACTAGTAACTATAATTAATTTCTATTTTAAAGGAACGTGCCAAACACTGCTTATTAGCAAGTCATGGTAACAAACTGTTAATTTGTGGCCACTTAATTAACCATATTCTTTATGTATGAGCGGGTGCAGCCATTGGAATCTTTTTGGCTTTTTGACTTCCGGTCTCATTTACTTCCATTGATTTTTAGACGTTAAAAACAGCTTGTTATGCAAACTGATGTTTCTTATTATATTATTCTCCTTTTTATGCATATCAATGAACACACTTGTTTGTTCGTTTTCTGGTGTTTCTAGTTATTCCTCCCATTCCTAGTAATTTTCCCATAGGCAACTGAATCGGAAGTTCTAAATCAATCACAAAAACTAGTGCACTTACGCATTGTAAAATAAGGCCAAAAGATTTTTTTATTCCAGCATATCATGCATGGTGTTCCATAGAATCCAACATTATGGTTCATCTGCCAATAGCCTCAACATTGTGATGAGGATTGTGCTATTCTGTAGCTATTCTATTTCAAGTGATTTTTAGAACAATATTATTATTGTTACAAACTAAATATTTAGCGATTATGGATTACCGTGTGTATTCATTCCTATTCATGAAGTGTCTTTAGTTTACCTTGCTAAGCCCATCGAACAGCACATTGAAGTGGGGCAGCACTGCTCCTCGGGCGACTTTCACTATATTATACAGGGCCTCACAGGCGTAGTAGCGCAGACGGCTGTCTGAGTCATTGAAACAGGTCAGAACCGGATCAATGAGCTCCTTTAGGTACAATCCCGAATCCTGAGAAGCACAATAGGTCAAATTATAGATAAGCACAGATGAAGCTACTAGATTTTCAAGAAGTACCAAAACATCATATTTAGCTCAACATACTTTTCCCAAGGCGATAGAGCAGGCCGCCAGCCCAATGAGGCCTCCTTTTCTGCTGTGAGGGTGCTGGGACAGGGCAAACTCTGTGGCCAGTATCTGGATGACATGTCTGATCTGAGCAGAGTTGTTCTGAGCTACGAATTCACGCACAAGCCTGGTGAAAGAATGGGAAGATGCAGATGAATGGAATACTATTCTAATAATTCAATCCACACTTGCTGGATTTTTAGAGTACTTCTATGCAGCAGAAGCTGTTTGAACTATGAGCTATTGATCATATGCTTAAATAATGAGATCATGTGACCTGTTAGATGACTGGATGTCTCAAAATAATTAAATACTGAGAGAAACTCTAGAATGGGTCAAAGATGAGACATCTCGTTTTGGTGTCTGCATCAAATTAAACTTACAAAAGTCATTTTATATACATGGCATATTAAAAATTTAAATAAAAAAATCCTGATGTTTCGGTCTGTTAGTTTTAAGGATATCTATTACCTAGTTTGTTCCAAAACAGTGACAAAATTTGCATTTAGAAAATATAAAACTGATATAAACATCCAAAGCTTGCTGTTTGTCAATTCCGACTTAAATCGATCAACGCTTTTTTTTCACCTCATACATCAGTTTCTCATCAAATTTTGACCAATCAAAAGCTCTCCCCTGCCGGAATTATGCCCTATTCAAGACACTTCTCATTTGCTTTTCATTTGATGTGCTTGAGCTCAACAACTCTCACTGGCAGAGCTGTGATAAAACCAAACACTATTGGCTGTTTTATGTCCCGCACTGTCTTCATGTTTCAGTTTAGATTATGTCAAACGTCAAACATATGAGGGTGAATGACATACTCCTATATGCCAGCTCTTTTACTTATTTAGTCTGTTTACGAGAACAGATTAGTTTAACGCGCCCATGATCTACTAGAATGAGTGTACGAATTAGTTCAGTGTGGCTATAATTTAACTAAAAGCAGAGAGTTAACAACTAAAATGATTGAATGCTTTTGATCATCGTGGCCATGGTTTAACTAAAAGGAGTGAACACATTTGTTCAACTTACTCAAAGAGTGAACAAATTACTAAAATGAGGGAACAAATTATTTCAACGTGGCCACGATTTAAAGCAGTTTGTAGTTTCATTGCTAGAGAGCGCGTATTCATGGAAATTGTGGAAAGAATATGATTTGGAGCACTGTGATGCATAAACAGAGGATTTTAAAGTTGTCAATTGTTTCTTGTTCTAAAATATTCTGACAAGACTTTTTGTATATAAACTGTTGTTATACTGAATGACAATCAAGTATGTCTTCTGTGTATCATGTTAAAATAAATAATTAAACAATAAAGAAAGAAAAATAAACACAAAATGATATTATAAAATACAAAAATACACCTATTGTTTTAATCACTGAAACACACTCTCAGCAGACTCTCTTACTCTCACTCTCATAAGTCCAACATCAACCTAAGACAAAATAACATGCTTTCAGATGAAAATGAATATCCTGTTCTTATTTACGATCATTTGCCCTAATAAAAAACAGATTTTCACTCACTTTTCAATCTCAAGAGCTGCGACCTTTCTCTTCTCGTACAGCTTGTCGTTTAGAGCCCGCACAATATTTGGCGTCAGTGGAGAAAAATCCTTTTCTGTATTCATTTTGACTAAGTATTTCAGAAAACACCCTTAAATGACGCATAGAATAGAAGTGTGTGCTGTTAAAACGAATTCGCAAATACCTCAGTGAATGCAGAGGATGACAGCTCGGTTAACGTATGGCTGAATGGATCAATTAAATCGAGATTTTCCTCATCACGCGCTTATTATAATACAAAAAAGACGACGCCCTAAAACGTGTTTCCTCTCAAGCATCACTTATAAAATAACAGGACCTGCTGTCTGCGACGTTAGACAGAAACGGAGGAGGCGAACAGTTAACGTTATACAGACGAAGCAAAATAAAAGCCTGAACAACGATATGAGCTTAACGAGCAGAGGAGATGGTCCGACAAAAACGCGACTACGCCGTACACAACATAAACCAGCTAGTTACTCCATCTCACGGGATGACAGCCGTAAATAACAGTGCTTTTGAAGGCAAGTGATTGACCATAGCCGCCATATATCCCGGCTCACATGACTTCCTACAAACATCAGGGCCTGGTGAATCGAGCGCCGATCAATGGATTTGTTTTGATTACGTCATGAGAGTCACATGCTCTTTGGAAATGTTTGACGGGGAATGGAGGAGAGGTTTTATGTTTGGGGAATGGCGTTTATATTTAAATGGTCGATGTATTATATAAATAAATTATCTGTTTATTTATTTGTAAACATTATCCAAATACATACAATTTTGTGCAGTGTGTGTTAGTATTTGGGTCTTTATGCCGGATAAGAGTATAACGTTACTCTTATATTTAGTAATAATAAAACATTTTTAAAATATATATTTAATAATAAAATACTTTTATTTTGTCATTTCAGATATGGTATTTTTGTACTTTGTTATATTTAAAAAATATATTGTCCAAATAAATACAATTTTATACCATTGTTGTTTTATCATTTATATGAATTTATATATTTAGTAATAAAAAAAATCTTTTAATTTATAGTTTTAGTAGCCTAAATTTATGCTTTTAGTTTTTTGGTTTAAATAATGTTGTATTTTATATGTTGTTTTGTGCTTTTGTCATTTATTATTAATTTAACTTTTTTACATTTTCATTTCTTTGTAGCTTTATTTTTCATCTAGTTTATATTTGTTTTATTTTATTATTTTTTTTTTCACCTAATACTAATATATTGTTCCATATTTATGTTCTGTATATATGTATGTATTCTATCTATATTATTATTTGTATTTATTTTGGTGGTTGCCATATATTGTAGTTTTTGATATTAGCCAAACTAAGGCTTTATTTGTTTTTTCAGTTTTATTGATCCAAAAAAAGTCTCCTTGGTTGTTGAACGCGCTGGTCCGCAGGTGTCACTTATCAACTTAATTGAGGGGTGTCCTTTCTGACGTATTTCATCGATTTTTACTTCACTGTTAACCATTTGACACGTAGACTAGATATTAGGCTACTTAACATTTCTAAAACAATTTTCTAAAACTTAACCAAAAACTGTTGATAAAAAGACTACGCAACGCAAATGGCGCATTATGTAAAATCAAAGGTGCGAAATCTATTTATCTTATGACCAATTAAAGTCAGTATTTACGTGTAAGATTTGAATGTCTCTTACAGGTGTTTCTGCTTCATGCGGTGCTTTATGCGGTATGGAGTATTTCTGGTAAGGAAATTTGCGGAAATATATCATCTGTGTCAAATCTAGTTAGCCTACTAAAACACGGAGGGAAATTTGTAACTGCAGTTGTTTACTTAAAAGATCTCTGTGACCATGGTAAAGGACAGTAAACCTTGCTGCTTGAACCAGGTCTTTTTTAAATGGTTCCCCAGGAAATTAATCGTGGTTTTGCTACACTTAAAATATTCTATATCTTTTTTATTATTGTTAAAATAATACTGGGTCTGGATTCACAATAATAAGTTTAAGAAGAAAACGTTTTTTAAATATTAAAAGTTTATTTATTTTAAATAATGTTCATAAGAGATATTAGTGCTAAATGCTTGAGTTCAGAAATATTTATTATTATATTAAGATAGTTGTAGTAAAACAACACAAATTTTATTTTCGAACATTTAAGCACAGTTGTAATGTTTTTCCTAAGTTGCATAGAGTGATTAAGAAACATTCCAAAAGGCCAATATGCACCACAGCACACAATAAGCAAATCTGGACCGATGTTAATTAAGTGTGCTTTCATACTTGGTTTTATTACCTGTTCTATTTGAAGCTCTGATGTCAAACAAACCTGAGTGCGCACCAAAAGTGCTAGTGTGAAAATCTCAAGCACTTGGTGTTCTTCGTGACATGTCATGTTGTTTTAATTAAGCTCCCATTTAAATATGAATCAAATATTATTTTCAAGTCACAGCCATGAACGTGACGTGCGGCAAAGACTTCATTTCCATCCTAGTGGACGAAGAGTACTTCAAATACTACAATGTTGGAGTAGAAGCTGTTCATTTGCCTAACCCCAGCTGCCGTGCCCACAGAAAAGAGATCTCTGGATCAACCTATTTTACCGTGCACACGCCAATGGACCAGTACACGGCCTGTGGAGGCAAACCTCTGGAGGTAAAGTGCTATTTTCTTACTTAGTGCATTGATATTTCATTGTTTTATCACATGTCTTGTACATCAAATAACCCTTAAAGGCATCTACTTTTAACAGAAGAACATAACGCACGTTACATACTCCTTAACTCTGATGTCTGACCCACCTGTGTACGGAAACATTGTGAGAAATCCGTTTCTGCAGATTGTGTACAAATGCGTCTATCCGTACATTCGCAAACTCAGCCTGTCGTTTCCCATCTTCTCCTTCTCCAGGTAACACACTCATGTTCAGTTACGCTTGATGGATACATGTTTAATCCATTTGATTTGATTTTGCAGTGAAAGTTTGTTCAAGGTGAATGAAGTGGACGCCAGGGTGGAAATGAGCTTGTTTAAAGATCATACATACACTGAGGCTTTCACTCGTGCTCCTACTATTAAGCTCGGGGATCAAATCTATGTCCAGATTCAAGTGATGGAGCCGGAAGATTTCTTCCATCTGAAAGTCAATGATTGTTGGGCGACTACGACTCCTCGAGCTAATGATAAGACAGGCTTAAGGCACACATTATTGGAGAATGGGTGAGTTAGTATTAGTGTCATATGTGGCTGTAAATATACAATCCAAGTGTCTCTTATTAACATCAATATTCAACACGCATAGCAAAAGGTCTTGTGTGCAGGAATTGGTGCAAAGATAGTTCATGTCCATAATCAACAGTGTGATGTATGTAGGAGCACTTAAAGGGATGGTTCATCCAAAAATGAAAATCTATTACTCACCCTTCCCCCCACTTTTTGTCTGTAGAATATAAACAAGATATCCTGAAGAATGTTGAAACCTAGCAGACATTGACATCCATAGGAACAAAAAAAAGATGGAAGTCAATGGTTGCGGCTTTCCAACATGAGTTTCAACATATCATTTTTTTGTGTTCAACAGAAGAATGAAACTCAAACAGGTTTGGAACAAGTGGAGAATAAGTAAATGATGACTGAATTAAAATGTTGGGTTTAATTGTCCTTTTTAATGTTTGGTCAAATAAGCAATATTTAAGTAAACAGAATTTTTGTTTAGAGTGGCTAGATTAAATCAGATGTGAAATTTACATGGTGGAATATCTTATCACATACATACCTCATACGACACATCATGGATTTTTTTGGCATGGAAATTTTTGCATTTCAATTCATACATGAGTCAGTACATTTTCAGTCATGGCCATTTATAACCATGTTTTTGCAAATTAGTGACTAAAGGTTAAAGTCATATTAGCAAAACTTTGCAGAGAACAATTGTTCATTATCAACAAAGGTCTGGTCAGATTAGCAACGTTTTGGTAAAAAAAAATTTTTTTGCCTTCACACCAAACTTTTAAAAATAAGTTTAACCTTTTTTGGCATATTGCATTTATTGATGGGACAGTAGCTAGACAGGAAGCAAAGTTGGAGAGAAAGAGGGGAAGGGAACATTAAAGGTCAAGAGCTGCGACTCAAACTCGGGACACCCAAAGCACATTGGTGCAATACGTAGGCGCACTAACCGCTAAGCTATCGGCACCAACCAAACTGCATGGATTTCTATTTAAATAATGTTGCATGTGAAATCTGGCCAAATAATGGTTAATGTGAGTGCACCTTTGCACAAATGTTTATTCCAAACAAAGTAGTTTTATATTGGTAATTACCGGGAAATTTCTGTGTTTAGAGTTAAATGAACTTGAATTCGATGCAAAATTTGCTACATTTTAAAATTTGCTTGTTAAAAAAATCCTGAACCAAGTAGCTTTATATTAGAAGACAAATTGATTAATTTTAATAAATAGTTTACCCAAGAATGCAAATTTCCTTAACAAATACTCACTCTGGTGGTTTTACATTTTTATGAATTTCTTGAACAAAGATTTTCTGAAATTTATTTGGGGGAAAAAGCAGCCATTGTCATCCACAGTAAACATCCATAGGAATATCTTCCTCTGTGTTCAGTAGAAGAAAGAAAGCGGTTTGAAACAAGTTGAGGGTGAGTAAATAATGACAGAATTTTCATTTTTGGGTGAACTATCCCTTTAAAGTTAAACTTGAACTACATGCAAAATCTGCATTGAGGATCTGTTCATGCATGGATTTGTTAATTGACTGGATTTCCCATGATAATTTGTTTAACAATGCTAAGGATGACCGTGTAAGTGTGATCTTGTATTGTATGATCTGTTTTATCTTTTTAAGGTGCACACGTGATGCAACAACTTCATTTGGTAATGGCACACCACATCCAGCAGGAATCAACGGTGAGGGCTCGACTGTCCGTTACTCGTTTGATATGTTTCGGTTTCTACAAGAGCCCCACAGTTTCTACCTGCACTGCACTGTCCATCTCTGCACACCTGAGGATCAAAAGTCTTGTATTCCTGTAAGCGTTTTTAAGTCTGTTAGGTTTGGACCTTTTTTTTATGCAATACGTTTGCCACCACAGAAAAACAGTGTATGCGATTTTTCATTTATTTATTTTTCCTTCACAACTCTGTTAGAATAAGAGAATCTCAAATTTGCAAGAAATGTAGTCAATTATGAGATAAACTCTCCAATTCTAAGGGGAAAATCCAACTCCATATGCTGTTGTTATAACCTGACCTGCTTTATTTTTAGGAATGTAAAACTATATTCAAAAGAGAAGTTGCTGTGGATGAAAAGGCCCAAGCACTCCTGTCTTATGGACCGATCAATGGGATTTTACCAGACAGACCCATGATAAGTAGGTTTATGGACATTTTCATTCATAAATACCATTTCAATATTTAAACTTTGCATTTGTCTCCTCTTAGATCTCCTCACACTGGTCCTTCCATTGGGAGTGATTTGGACCCTGGGCATCTTCCTTCTCGTACTGATCATTATAGCCAAATCTGGGAACAGACGACACATGACAAATAGCTAAATAAAACTCATTTTCACACAGTGATTTATATTGGGTACAACAGCTACCACAACAGCTGTTAGCCTTGAGTGAATGCTCCATGATGGACCCTTAATGAAAGTAATTTTTTTTTCTGCAAAGTTTGAAGAAAAAAAGTCCAATTCTTTCGGTTGCAGCTTATTGGTCAGCTTTTGAGTGACCCATATTACATTTCGTGAGAGGACAGTTTTGCACCCCTGCGCAAAACTGAGAGGAAAAAAGATAACCACTAAATAAAGCACATTTTCATCAAATGCATTGTGGTTTATCCTGGCTTTAAAAGCTACCTCAAAGAAACAAGCTGTCTTATTAGCATGTTAGCCCTTGAACACTTCATGATGGTGTCACATGATGGAGTCACTTTAAACAAAGCAGATTTTTGTGGTCGGTTGCCCTACTGCGATATTTGAATGACCGACTTGTTCATGAGTGAGATAATGAAGTCTTTTTGTTCTCATGAAAACTTACACAAATTACTGGATATGTGCAATTTAGCTGAAAGCAATACCTAATTAAAAACCTAAACATACAGCTCAAGTAGGTACACAAGCCAACTTTTTGCATATTAGCCCTGAGCGAGCTTTACGTTGCAGGTAAACTTAATTTGAACAATTTCCTGAGAAGCATTCCTTTGTTTTGGATGAATTTATCTTCACATTTACAGTACTGAATATGAACAACAGGTGGCAGTGAGATGTAACAATGAAACTACTCACTTAAACTGTTTTTATTGTCTAAATAACCCGATATCGGCACAGTTCCCTTCATCTGTTTATTTTAAACGTGCATCGTCCTACTTGTACAGCTATGAATATTATGCGTAATAATATAGCATGGATAAACAAAGTGGGCAGGGAATCGGGTGCGGCTTCGTGCAGATTAGCATGAGATCCTTTCATGCACATATTTGGTGTCCTGCAAACTGATCGAGGATCATTTCGAGAACGCCGCCTGGTCCTCGACACTTCCACATGGGTTTATCCAGGCGGCTCTTTATCAAAACAGATAAAACAGTGCACTTGCAAATATCACCAAGTAGTCTTTTTATTTAGTATTTGACGTATAGATAGCTGCTGGTCATACTAATGTTTTAGTTTCCAAACGTGAGCGCCACTTGAGACCTTTACGAACTGTTTCACGGACACGAGCGAAAACTTGACGGCATTAGAGAAACACGGCGGGTTTGTGGTTTCTAGAGGACCATTGACTATGTTTTGGCGATAAAAACAGACTCTCGGTCTCTCAGGTTGCGCTCTCGAGGGTTGTTGGAGAAGGTGTGTTCGTGTGTCCGGGAGTGGAGCGATGTCCGCCCGCAGGAGTCAGTCGCTGAGAGCCGTTTCTGTGATTTTCATCCTGCTGTTTGTAAACATCGCAGAAACATCTGCAGAAGATGAGGATTTCAATGCGGAGGTCAGTCTGTTTGACTGTTGTGTACAAATACTGACGACGGGAAGCAAACTGTTGTGTTTGAGTTTATACATGTGAAGTTGTGAAATTCAATTTGGCTACATTTTATTTTAGTATCTCGGAAAAATACGCGTTTTAGTTACATTTAAGGGTAAAAGAATCACACACTTAAACTTTTACCTTAGATTAATATATAATAGCATGTATTTGACAGATTTATATTATTTACCTGATTTCAGTTCATTCAGTTTACTGATAAATAGCATTTAGAATATTTATCTTTATATATTTGTTGTCAACTTAAAAAGCTATTCACATACACCAAAAATGGTACTATCAGGGTTATATTTAACTAAAAATAAATCCATATATTTTTGTGCAATGTGGTATATTTTAGCTAGTTGATTAATATTTTCCATTTTCATCTAGTTTAACTTCATGTACTAAACTCAAAGTAAAAAAATGGTTAAAAACTAAAAGCATTCAAATAAAATATAATAAATGTCAAACACACAATTGAACAACTGAAACAATTTAAAAACTACATTACTACAGTAACTTGTTATTAATCTAAATCTATTCTGTTGTGTAGTAGTCTAATGGCCATCCTGTAATTACAGAAAGCAGAAATAAAATTGTTATTGAAGACATAATTGATCGTTTATTATAATTAGTTATTATTCATTTATTTTTAATTAATAAAATCTAATGACATTTATTTAAATTATATTTTATTATTATTAGAATCTTAAAAACTATTGTTATTTAAAATATTTAAAATAAAATTATTTTATCATGATATTATCTGGATTAATTTGTTTTCAAAATTTGACATTTTTAGCATTAAATAGTTTGAACTAAATTCTACATCTTGTTTTTTATTTATTTTAATCATTATCAATAATATTATTAATTCATTCATTCATTTCGGCTTAGTCCCTTTATTAATTTGGGGTCGCCACAGCGGAATGAACCGTCAACTTATACAGCATATGTTTTATGCAGCGGATGCCCTTCCAGCTGCAACCCATCACTGGGAAACATCCATACGCACTCATTCACACACATACACTACGGACAATTTAGCTTACCCAATTCACCTATAGCACATGTCTTTGGACTTGTGGGGGAAACCAGAGCACCTGGAGGAAACCCACACGAACACAGGGAGAACATGCAAACTCCACCGTGCAGCCCTAATTAATTAATTAATTTTTAATAAAAGTATATTTTTAAAGTGCATCATAAGGTGTCACTGGATTACTTTTAAATAGTTACTGTATTGCAGAAACCATAGAACAAGAACTGAGACAGGAAGCTTAAGTAATAATGACCCCCTGCTGGACATCCTCATATCTATCATTTGGTGTGTAAAGATGTGTCTAAAAATGTTTACATCTGTCCTCACTCAACGCCTGACCATATGGCTGAAGCCTTGAGTGGAAACATATTCAGCTTAGTGACATTCAGACATTAACCAAACATAGAGAACGTGTCTCTGGTGCTTATGTTGTCTTTATATAGTTGTATGTAGGTTTATTTTATTCCAGTCCACCATAACCGTTCTAATGCATAGTTTTGCAATTATAAAGCAGCTTGCCTATTAATGTGAGACACAGCAGGAGAAAAATAAATATGTATATTTTTATTTTACCTCTGAATTTTTGGTATCCAAAATAAACTTTTAAGTTTTAAATTGGTCACTTTTTTATTTTAAAGGCTGTTTTCTCAGATTGGGTTTTTTTAACTCCTTGTAAACAGGATATCTATATAATTTGAAGGCTTTTACTGAGTGATTTGTTTATACACGATTTGCCTGATTACATACATTTTATTCTACTAATCTTATAGATGTCTAATATGTCAAAAAAAATGAAGCAAGAATTTCAAACCTTACTTCATCCAATGATTCAATTCATGTGCTATAAATTTACAACACATTTAATGAAATAGTACATTATTTGCATATTTAAACAACATTTAACACAAAAAAGCTGCTTATGACACATTAGCTGCAACGTCACAATTTTATTGTGACAACTTAATTGTTTTAAGTTTAATCCACTTATATTTGTTACATTAAATTAATCTGTTTGTGTTGGGACTTTACAGTGTAGAAAATGTAGTACAAAATAATGTTTGCAATTCTTAAAGGAACACTACACTAGTAGTTAAACAGTCGCAAATTATCATTTTTGAATCCATTCAGCCTCTCTCCAGGTTCTGACGGGAGCACTTTTAGCTTAGCTTAGCATAAATAGTTGAATCAGATTAGACCATTAGCATCTCACTCAAAAAATTCAAAAAAGGGTTTTGAACATTTTCCTATTTAAAGATGGATTGGTCTGTAGTACAGGCGCAGTATCGATTGTAAATTGTGTACTGAGACTGATATAAAATGAGAAGTTTTATCTATTTTCTAGGTCAATGTCACATGTCTAGGAACTATATTTCATTCCGGCGTTATAATCAAGGAACTTTGCTGATGTACCATGTCTGCAACAGGCACAATCATGTTACGCAGCAGCACTATTAGTTACGTAGCTGGGGACTATTTTCAGATGCTGCATAATATCATTGTGCCTGCTTCAATTCAATGATCTATGCTAAGCTAAGGATCAAAGTGCTCCTGCCAGACCCAGAGATCGGATGAATGACTTCAAACTTGTGCTATGGTAAAATGAGCCCATTTCCAAAAAAAAAAAGTAATCAATCAATTAGAGAAGTACAGTCATAGCTATTAATGTTGACTTACTTTCAGCCATATTTCAGTGTCTCTTTGCATTACGATTATCCATTTTTCCTTTGTGTTGTGTAACCCAGTTTTTGTAATAGTTGTTTGAATTGTCTGTGTCTGTTGTTATAGTCATGGCTGAGGACGTACGGTTACCTGTCTAAGGCCAGCAGACAGATGTCCACTATGCAGTCGGCACAGATCCTCTCGAGCGCTATCAGAGACATGCAACGCTTCTATGGCCTGCAGGAGACTGGACACATGGACTCAGACACGCTCAGGTATGATTTCTTTGCATTCAGCTGACATGAGGGCAAAACCACTCAAAAGTGTTTGGTTGGACTGGGTCTGGAGTTAACAGAGTAAATGGGACAATTAGTTACTACAAATTTAAATAGTGCAGATAGCTGATCCCTAACAAATATTGCTGAAATATGAAAATGTTATTACTAAATGAGTATTTTGTACTAAACAACAATGGCAACGACAACAATATTACTGTACTACTCTATTATAAATTAATAAATAAAACTTATGTATAAAATATTAAATAATTAAATAATATTTCTGCTGTATATCTTCTTTATTTTGATTATTAGCCAAATTACAAACCATTAAAGAAAATTCTTTTTGTTAAGGGAATTGATGCTGAAATAAAATGTAAACAAAATGTCAATAATAATAAAAAAGTAATAACAATAATACTACATTTTACAATGAAAATATGATTTAATAATTAATAATAAACTTTTTGTTTTAATTTTTGTAAACAAAGCATTTATGTTTTTTAGATATAATTTTGCTTGATTTTATATTTTAGAATTGTAGTTTTATTATAATAATTATATTATTAGAATATTATAAAATGTTAATTTAGTGATAATGTATAGAAAATAAACTTTACAGTATGTAGTACTAAAATAACTTAATATTTTTTAAATAATAATGCAAATTAATTATTATAACATTATTTAAAATATATCATTCATTCATTTTCTTTTCGGCTTAGTCCCTTTATTAATCTGTCCATAGTGTATGAGTGTGAATGAGTGTGTATGGATGTTTCCCAGTGATTGGTTGCGGCTGGAAGGGCATCCGCTGCGTAAAACATATGCTGGATAAGTTGGCGGTTCATTCTGCTGTGGCGACTCCAGGTTAATAAAGGGACTAAGCTGAAAAGAAAATGAATAATTAGCATAACACATTATTTAAGAACCAGACAGAACTGTTGTATAAATTGAAATATCAATTATTTATAAAATGTATATTATTTATAAACAATTTTGCACAGTTTATGTATATACACTGTAATTATTTTTAAGAGCCATGAAAAGGCCTCGTTGTGGAGTGGCTGATCATTTTGAGGAGTCATCAGAGGGAGCTGCTCGGCGGAAGCGGTTCGCACTTACTGGCCACAAGTGGAATCAAGACAAACTGACCTACAGGTAAATTACACCTCGATACAAAACAAGCTTACAAAAACTTACATTCAAGACATTAACCACAAGACTATTCCTTATTTCCTGAAGCATCCAGAACTACTCTCCCAAAGTTGGCCAGCAGCAAACCTACGAGGCCATTCGTAAAGCCTTCCGCATCTGGGAGAAAGTAACACCTCTGCGGTTCGAGGAGGTCCCGTATCACGAGATCAAGAATGGCAGTGAAGGGCCCGACATTATACTACTGTTTGCCTCCGGCTATCATGGAGACATGTCTCTCTTTGATGGAGAAGGAGGATCTCTGGCTCATGCTTTCTTCCCAGGGCCTGGAATGGGGGGAGACACACATTTCGACACAGACGAGCCCTGGACCTTGAACCAACAAGAGGGATCAGGTGTGAGCAATTTACTGCAATCTTTTTCTTACTTCAAAGTGAATTCCTTTTTTCTGCTTTATATTAGTGTAGCATTTACTTTTAACGGGTGTGGATGTACGCAGATTTTAGTGTCTAAAAGGCATTAATTAGTCAAGTTGAAGGTTTTTTTTTTTATCGATCTTGATTTTTAATGTCCATTTCTGGTTGTTGTTTTATTTTTAGGAGTAAAAGTTTCTGATCTCTATCTCTCTTTCTATCTCTCTAAAAAAGTTTTTGTTAGAAACTAAAAGTGTATACGAATTTGTACATAATAACATGTTTATTTGCTTCATCACGGGCTGAACCAATAACACAGATTTAACCCTTTACTGGGGGTTATTACAAGACTTTTTGATGTCACAGTGTTTAGATGAATATGTAATGGAGTTGGCTGTTTTTATGTGTGGTTGTAGGTGTGGATTTGTTTTTGGTGGCAGTTCATGAGTTGGGTCATGCTCTGGGGTTGGAGCACTCCAACAACCCATCCGCCATCATGGCACCTTTCTACCAGTGGATGGACACTGAAAGCTTCTCACTGGCAGAAGATGATATAAATGGCATTCACCAGATCTATGGTAAGCTTGTCTGAGATACGAAAGACAGTCACTTGTTTCATTCCTGAATGAATCAAGTGTCCTTTTAATAAACTGGTTAAGTGAATAATTCAGTGATTCACTCAGTAAGACAGTCATTTCTTTAATTTCTGAATGAATCAAGCTTTTTTTAATTTAATATATTTGTTAAAGGGCACTTATTTTACCCCTTTTTAAAGATTTAAGATAAGTCTTTTGTGTCTCCAGAATGTGTCTGTAAAGTTTCAGCTCAAAACACCCATCAGATTATTTATTATACCTTTTAGAATGTTGGATTTCTTTGCTTTTAACACAATGTAACTGTTTTGGTGGCCTGTGCCTTTAATGCTGGCTCTCCCCACACACCATTTCCACGTGTCAGAGTGTGCCTCAGTCTCTACCTCAGCTGGGTCAGATATCTGATAGACATTAAGGAAGTAGATCTCATGTAACGTTTGTGAGAAATACTACAGTAAGAATTTTCCCGATGATTATTTGATGTATTTGTTGGGGAGTTAATTCAAGTCTTTCTGCGATGAGTCACACACAATGTCGTTACAAAGTTCACGCGCACACACACACGCACACACACACACAGGCACACACAGCGCGTGTGTTTAAATTTGCACTGTTTTTGCACGGCAAATGTGACAGGATACATGTTAATATACACTGCTGTATAGATATCCGTTGTGTTAATGTACAAAATTAACCTGATTTAACGTCTATGAACCGGGATTGAAGCATCTTCTTTTATAATTGTATTGACATTCGGCTGTGGTGATAAAGTAAAGCTGAAGTAAATCGCTGTAATTTATTACACACATGCAATGTTTTAAAAATGTTTTAAACTTGTTAAACTCATTCTTGATCACATTTGATGATGATCTTTTAATCTCATTTCCTTTGCGCACATCCTGTCTTGTTGATATGATTATACGCGGTACTACGGAGACATTTTAGTACGCGGTTGGCTTCAAAGTGGGAGGGATTTGGATCCTATTTTAACGTCAGGAAATTTTTAAAAAGAGAATTATTGTGTTTATATCACCCCAATATGACTGTGGACACACTATATCTACACACAGTTCTGTCCAAACTTACAAAAGATGATTTTCATCATAGGTGGCTTTTAAGTAAATAGTTTAATGTTCTACTTATTTTGTTATTGAACAAATTAAAAGAATTGATTCTCATTGATTAATGAATCTTTTAGTGAATAATTTACTTGATTGCTGTTTGAAAAATGCCACTTGATTTGTTTATAAATAAATCATCTCATTAAAGATTCTGTAGCACTTGCCTGTCATAACGTCCTGAAAGAGTCACTGAAAAAAATGCCACCATATATAATGAATGGCACATTAATTTTCAGTAAAAGTGTCTCGATATGATTTAATTGCTGAAGATTAATCCTTTTTGCAAAAGTCCAAATGACTCTGATGCAACTATGCATATCAGTCATTATCCAACTGTTTCTTTAGGCGTTGTCACATTTACGATACATTTGTTATCCTCACTGTGCTGTTGTATAACTTTGAGTCTCCAGTCCAGCTGCATTGAGATCAGCACCACTGAATTTCTCACTGTGTCTCTTTGTCTGGGTCTGTTTTCTCCATTTGAAAGCCGTCCTTTGCTGGCTGAATGAGCCTCATGGGCCTTCTGGTGCTGGATGGAAAAGAGTGACGCGTTCTGTGTCTGTGCAGTGTGTGTGCAGTGTGTGTGCAGTGTGTGTGCAGTGTGTGTGCAGTGTGTGTCTGTGTGTGTGTGTGTGTGTGTGTGTGTGTGTGTGTGTGTGTGTGTGTGTGTGTGTGTGTGTGTGTGTGTGTGTGTGTGTGGAAAAGAGCATGATTAGCTAAGTGTGAAAATGCATTATGGTTTGGTATGTGCAGGACCTCCAGAGACTGTCACCACTCAAGCAGCTCTCACCACCACCACCACCCTGTTTACAACCACTGATGAGCCAGAGCCCACCACCACAGAGACTCAGCCGAAAACAACCAGACCTTCACTGCAGCCCACCAGACCCTGGGTGCCTCCTGTCAATCCCACCAGAAGGACCCATAGACCCCAGCCCACCACCCGCTCCAATCAGGATGCACCTGACATCTGCGAGGGCAACTTCGACACAGTGACCATGCTAAGAGGAGAAATGTTTGTGTTCAAGGTCAGAAACAGTACACAGTATCATGTATAAATCCAATAGCAATTGAGTTATCAGTAAGCCCCTCTCCTTGAATGCAGATGAGCCCATGACAGTAAATGAACAAAGCATCTTATTGGTTTGATGCTGTTTATGCTACAAAAATGGTAAAACGATGTTCCTGGGGTACTTTACATTATTTACATTAGGAAATGCACAAAGTTTTCTAGAAACATGTGCTGCGTCCCAGTTTGAATACTATCTGTACTAACTGGTATTTGAAAAGGAATTAGTGTGTCCTAAATCCTATTGAAATGTGTATTCCAAAGTAACCTGAATAGTCTACTATTTGGGGTAGAAATTTGAAGTGCAGTGCCATGTGTACTCTGTGTATGCTAATATTACCCACAATGCATTGGATGTGAATCGAACTACAAACACAGGGAATATATATTTTTTGTCTTCCACATTCCACATAATAGTTCATCTGCAACAACAGCAGTACAAGAATTCTATAATATTATCAGAAGCATAGAGTGTTAATAAGAAAGTGTCTGGTGCATATGGAGAGGGGAAAGTGTATTTCACAGGTCCTGTGGGACAAGGTTTTCACATCGGCAGGTTTCATTGTATGACAGTTAACAACTCTGTCCAGTTAGCAATGGTACTTAAGAGGGGGCGGGGCTTACAGATATGTTAAAACAACTCATAACACTTTCATAATTGCTAAAAACAACAAAGAATGTTTTAGGAGCTGCATAGTAAAGTGGTAAAAATGTGTGTTTGTTTATCAGGGTCGCTGGTTCTGGAGGGTTCGGAGAAACCGTGTTTTGGATAATTACCCAATGCCAATCTCCTTCTTCTGGATGGGACTTCCAGAGGACATAGATGCTGCCTATGAACGACATGATGGGAAATTTGTATTCTTTAAAGGTCTGTGTGTATATATATTTTTCTTATATATTTTTATGTTTAAATGTTTTATCTTTTATTAGTTTGAATTATTACTAAATAATGGTAATTATTAATATATGTATTATTATTATTATTATTATTATTATTATTTAAAAACTCCTATTGTTAAATGCATTAGATAGTAAAATATGTGAATTTTGTTAGTTTTTTGTAATGAAGCAATGGTTTTATGATACAAAAAACAGGAATGTGCATCTTGTTCATTTGAGTATGATAGACTATGACATCTTTAAATATGACACAACACGAAAATAATCAAATATTTCCTAGATATCAATCTTCTTCTCCTTTTAAACATCTGTTTGTCTTGCTGTAAGTCAAATTATGTCACTTGTAAAACACTCGAAGGGAGAGAAAGAAAGTCTGGCAGCGTCTCAGCACTTCGCCTGTATTGCGTCAGTCTCAGCTCCAGATGCTGACTGCTCTGTTTTCACTTTGACTCAAGAAACCTGGAGAAGCTGCCTTAGGAAATGTTTTGTAAAAAGAGCTACAATTATTGTCTTGTTGATTATGTTCATTGCTGGTCAAAAATTTTGGATCGGTAAAATATTTTAAAGTTTTTCTAAAAAAAAGAAGTATAATCTGCTCACCAAGACTGTATATATTTAGTTTAAAAAAATACAGTAAAAACTGTACAATTGTAAAATGCTATTACAATTTAAAATAACTTATTTTTAAATACTTTTTCACAATTTCACACTGTATATTTAATTAAAATAAATGCAGCCTTGGAGAGCCAAACAGGCTTCTTTCTAAAAACATAAAAACAAATTACCTAAGATTTTTGACTGGTAGTGTAGATTACAAGATGTTTCATTTCTGCTTTCATGCAACACAAAACATCTTTTGTGCATGTGAATAATAGAACAGAGAGCTCAATGATATCATCTCTCAGCCATGCATGCAAGTCTTTCCCCACTAATATAATTTTCTTTATTTAACTATCACTCCTTCAGGAAGTAAATACTGGCTCTTCAGAGAAGCAGACGTGGAGCCCGGGTACCCTCAGGACTTGTTTCGTTATGGTCAAGGCATGCCTGAAAGAGTGGACACGGCCGTATGGTGGGAGCCATCTGGATATACGTACTTCTTCAGAGGGGACAGGTAAACAATACTGGGGCCCTCGCAGAAAAGACCAGATGTGTGAAGTGCTTGAGAGTTTGCCAACAGAACAACATAAACAGTGAGGGTACTTGGATCTGGGATTTAAATTGAAGAAAATTTGTGTCAATGGGTCTTTGTCTATGAGACACAAGTGAAGTGGGTTTTAATGAGTGAATCATTGAATTATTCATGTAACTCTTTTGGGAACGAAACAAGTGGCTGACTTAAGGCTGGTTTATACTTCTGCGTTGAGTGATCGGCGTGACCCACGGCACCAGCCTTGAGTGTAGTCATGCATTTATACTTCTGCGTGCTGTTTGTGTTGCTCTGCAATGACACTTCCGAAACGCTAGCTGGCAGTAGGTTTTAATGTTCCTCTGTGTCGAGTTTCTTCACATGTATTTTGTTTTTTCTGAACATTACAAGTAGCTAAAACTCGCTCATTCAGAGGCGGGAACTGGCGGATATGCAACAACTTTAATCATAAGGTAAACACAAAACAAAAGTTTCCATCTGGAGCTTCTTCATGGGACTCGGCACTTGTAAACACTCGCTCCATCGGGCTCGCGGCTCTCAGCACTGCCCACGCTCATCACCGGTATCAAGCAGAGCTTGCGATATGAGTTGTGCAACGTGTTGTTACATTTTTTGAGAGGTGCGCGTCAGCATCGGCCACGGTGAGGGCTATGCAACCGTGCGAAGGCTGCTCTGGACCATATGCGTGCTCTTGACGCAGAAGTATAAATCAGCCTTTAATGAGTGAATCATTGAATTATTCACTTGAACACTTGATTCATTCAGGACTACAATAAGTGACTTTCCTATTGAGTAAATTATCAAATTATTTACTTAATCAGTTTATTAAAAGAACAATTGATTTATTCGGGAATGAAACAAGTGGGTGC
>CAIGQW010054212.1:10623255-10675766 GCA_903798125.1 Danio choprae | reverse complement strand
ATAGATAGATAGATAGATAGATAGATAGATAGATAGATAGATAGATATCAACAAGTTTCTATCATTAGCATGTTTCTAACATAACTTGTTACAATAGCGCATTTTAGCAGGTTGTAAACATGTTTCTGGCATAGCTTAACACAACACGGTTTTATCATGCTGTTAACACGTTTCTAACATTTAACAGAACATTAGCATTTTTGATACTGTTAGCATACTTCTACCATGACTTATTACACTGCCATTTTTAACAAGCTGCTAACATGTTTTGACAAAGATTTAACATGTTTAATCATGTAATTTAGCACAGTTCTAGAATATTTTAACAGGTTGCTAGCATGTTTCTAACTAGATTTAGCCCAGTACCCATTATGTACAGTCTTTCTGGCAAGATGTTTTTAAACGTTGTATGTTTGTGGTGCAAATGTTTTTAGCAGAGTGCTAACAAGTTTCTTACATGGTTTAATAAATGCTGTACATGTTTTTTTTTTTCACTCTTAGTTCATGTTAGTAAATGCATTCACTAATGGAAGCTTATTGCAAGTTGTGACTGATTTAATACACTGCTAACATGTTTTAACCCACTGCTTGTTATTTGTAACATGATTTAAGACACTAGCATTTTTTACGGTTATTTCTTTAATGATTTACCACTGCTACAGAAGAGTGTTTGTAACATGACTTGACACACTACTAACATATTTTTTAACACATGTGACCAGCATGTTTTGAGAATGATTTAACACGGGTAATAGTTTCCATATGTTGCCAGTACAATTTAACAGCAAATAATATTTTATTTTATATTTTACAAAAACTGAAAAAACAATATTTTAAATAAATATTTTTTTTCCTTAATGTAATTGGGAAAATCTAAACCAGATGTCCTTATAATAAAAGTTTAGACTAGCAAGACAGTTCTCAAGCAGCAGTGACTGAAAAGCTTCCTGATTTGGACAGACGGTGGCAGTAAAAGTAGGATCTGCTGTGATCTGTGTCTGACCTGGCGGTCTGCTTCTCCTCCAGCCTGCAGCAACGCCATCAGCAGAGCCATGGCCTTTGTCTGCAGCTGCTGGTTTGTTCTGTAGTATGTTTGAATAAGAGGACAAAAAAAGAAAAGAAAAGTAAGGTGATTGAACAGTCTAGTGCATGGTCATCCTAAATGCACTTAATGTCTACATGAGCTACAGCTAAATATATTTTCTGGAACAAACATTCATTAGAATGAAAAATGTCTAATTTTGTGATTAAAAAAACAAAACAATAGACTAGTTCGTCTTCCTTCTAAATCACTGTTCACCTGCTGTAATGTATGTGTTTTCTGGTGTTTGTTGAGTTTATTGACTGTTGGCTGCTGTAGCTGCTCTTCAGCTGTATATCTAGTGTGGATGGTGTAGTGTACGTACACCTGCAGATGTGAGAGGAGTCTCTCCAGCGTGATCTCCTGCTTGACCTCAGTGAACAGACTGCTGCTGCTGAGGACCATGCTCTCCAGGATGGCCAGCGACACCTGCTGGATGGACGTGTCCAGCACCTTCGCATTCACAAAACTGGCCATCTGGAAATATATCAATCACATCATAAAGTGATGGTGACCCTTAATGAGACAAAAATAATTAATGATTGCACATATACAAAAAGTTGCATTATGGGAGCCACTTTGCATTTTGTAGTCCACTTCTATTATTTTAGAATAATAATAATAATAATAATAATAATAATAATAAAACAAGTTATCACTTCGCTGTTTTAAATATCTTTTGTATCTGTAGGCTTAATTATTTTTTCAAGTATTATTCAAAGCTTTTGTAAATTAACAGATATTATTCGATATTAATAGATATAAATACAGGAATCAGAGAGTGAAATTCAATTTTAAAACATTATCACTACTTTAGGATTCAATCAGTAAAATTGGCAACATTTTAACTTGCAGTATTTATTTATTAAATAACGATTGTAAGAAATTAATCCTAAACTAAAACATTATTCATAAGTTGAATATAAATGTTAATTCAGCAGGCAGCGCCTATAGAACAGCAGGAATAAGGGTGTTGCCTTGGTTACTGCAGCAAACAAGTTGTGATGTCAAATCTAGCAGGATTTATAAACTACACAGCGTCCCAACATTCACAGATTAAATTTAGGCAAACTTTAGCATACAACTGTACATTGTATAATTAAAAAAAAGATACAAAATGTAATACCTTGTAAAATAACATTTAAGACGTTTTAATACTTTTTAAAACGCCTCAGACACCTTGTTCTTACCAAGAAATAAATGCAGTTATTTGCTTATTAGTTATAAGTTTAATAGAAAGGGAAAAAACTGACACAAGAGATGTGGAGATTTTTTATAAAACTAAATATTAAATTTTAAAAAAAGACAAGAGAAAGATTTTTTTAAAAGATAAAATGATATAAGAAACATTAATAATTATCTTTAGTTCTATAAAATAAAATACTGGGAAATGAGATGTACTACTGTTGATTAAATGTATTTAAAAAAGGTTATTTTCATAAATAATATATAATATAATTTATAATAAAAAAGTATAGATAATTGTCAATAATAAATAAAGTAATAAATACAATTAAAGTCTTGAAAGACATAATAATAAAAATGTATTGTAAAAATTTTTTTACAAACGCAATTTTTTTAACATGAATTTATTTAATGCTTTTGACTATTAATAATAAGCAATTAAAAATCAAATATGAGAAGTACAAAATGCATGATTTAATTAAATAAATTCAATGAATAATGTTCAGAAAGACTGATAAAACAGCTCTATAAAATATTTTAGTTACATTGTAAATACAATAGAAACGTGTAGAAAGAATAATAAATTAATTGAATAATAGCATAGTCATTACTAATTTTATTTCATTCCTGCCACACAATTATAAATAAATCAATAACTAATGAATCAACTTTAAAGGATGGGCATACTTATATATAGATTAAATTACATATAGAATTTAAATATTATCAAATATTAAAACAATTAACAAGTTTAAAGGGTCTGACACAAGACGCTTAAAACTTTATTAACTAAGTGTATTTTTTTTTAATTAAAAAAATCTATTAAACTTTAAAAAAAAATTATTAAAGACTTGATTGAAAAACACTTATAAAAAAAAAAAATACAATTGAAGCCAAAATTATTAGCCTCCTGTTAATTTCTTTTTCAATTATTTATCAAATGATTAACAGAGCAAGGATTTTTTTACAGTATTTCCTATAATATTTTTTTTCTTCTGGAGAAAGTTTTATTTGTTTGGTTTCACCTAGAATAAAATCTGTTTTTATAAAGAATATAAATAATAAAAAAAAACATTTTAAGGTTTATTTTAAGGTCAATATTATTAGCCCCCTTAAGCAATTTCTTTCAATTGTCTACTGAACAAACTATCATTATACAATGAGTTGCCTAAATAGCTTAATTTGCCTAATAAGCCCAATTAAGCCTTTAAATTGTACTTTAAGCTGAATACTAGTATCTGGAAAAATATCTAGTAAAATATTATTTACTGTCATCATGGAAAAGATCATATTAATCAGTTATTAGAAATGAGTTATTAAAACTATTATGTTTAGATACATGTTAAAAAAAATCTTCTTTCTATTTAACAGAAATTGGGGAAAAAATATGCCAGGAGGCAAATAATTCTGACTTCAACTGTATGTACCAAAAAATTGCTACAATTAAACAATCAAAACCATGTATTAGACATCTACTATTAAACTGGTGAAATATTTGAAAAAACAAAACAAAAAAAACTTTCATTTCGTTTACAGAAAATGAAGTGCTTCTGCAACTTCAGTACCTTTTTGATAAAAACACTGGACAGATTCTCCCAGGACACAATGCCATGGTCCATGAGCTCCATGAAAGCAGTGAGTGTGTGTGTCATGATCACAGGAGACCTAGAGTAAAACAAAAAAACACACTTTCACCAGTTCAATCTTTACACTGCACTTTAATAAAACACAGTACGTCACAGAAAAGTGCCAGGAAACTGACTCCTGAGCGTCCTCCACTATCTTGACCAAGAGGGAGTGTCCATCGCGACTGATAAACTCTTGTGCAAACGTGATGTCGGTGGAAACTGAGGCCAGGAGCTTCAGAGAGTCACAGCGAACGTTGGAGTCAGAGCTCTGAATGCCTTTATACAGATCTTCAGCACAGCGGCCCTGAAAAACACACACGTATGAATCATGGCCATTACTGATCGTGCTACGGTGTATGTTTGACCCAAAAACACACAGATTGAGATGTGTTTAGATGCGTGCTAACTGATAATGTCATATGAGACTTACTGGTGCTTTGGTTAAGCGTAGGATGCTGCCGTTTTTGATGTCCAGGCGGTTCTAGGGCAGAAGTTATACAGAGAGCAACAGTCATAATGCTATTATTAGACGGCATTAACACTTGCAGAAATGTGTGTCGCACAGAGAGAGAGATGGACAGATAAACTGCGAGAAACAGACAAAGAACTAATTGGTTTACAGAGATATGTTGAATGACAAAAACATGTACGCATTAAAAGAAAAAAAAAATTGACAGAGAGGGGGAAAAAAGGGAAAAAAACAATGGTAAATCAAGAGGTGTCAAAATAAAAACAGACACATAGAAGAGTCAAGACAAACATATAGATGGAGAGATAAAAATAAAGACAAACAAACATCAGACAAAACCAACAAATCAGACAGACTAACAGAAAAGCCCAGACAGTGCTACAAAAGTGAAGACAGATTAACACGCCCCCCATGAAAACAGAAAGACAAACAAACAAAAACTGAAAAAATAGTCAAGATAGATAAGAATTAGAATTTTCTCTAGTATTGCATCTATACTCCAGTTTATTTTTGCATTCTCAGAGTGAACATCTGGAAAACTAATGCACATGCTGCTTAATGACGACACATGGCCCTACTTAGGGTGCACAAAAGCCCATTTGGAGCACAGCCCAAGACTTAATGGTTTATGTGCACAACCGTAATTGAAGCCTTCGCCTCCACTTGCCTGAGAACTCAGTCTCCACACTCACTTCACTTCTCTCACACTAGGGTTGGGCGATGTCGACCAATTTGGCATCGTACAATGTCTTATGTAAAGCATCGTGTTGGACGATGGCATCATCGTCGCAGACAGCGCCGCATCGAATTAATCATTTATGAATAATTGATTAATTCATAACAAATTAATTATTTGTAGCCTACCGTTTCAACTACCTGACCCGCATGGCCTTTGTTTTACCCACAACCAAATCATAAATAAGTAAAGATAAGTTACACACAAATTACCACCTGTCAATCACTTTTTCCGTGGGACTCTGGCATGAAAAGGCAGAACGATCTGTGTCGTTATAATGGTGTCGACAAACTTGGTTGGTAAAAAAAAAATGCACAACCAACAATAACCAACCAACAGTATCTGAGGTTTCGCTAAAATTACTAAGTACAAGCGTGAAAGTGAAAGATTTAAGCAGTGTACTGACACTGTGACACAATACCTGATAGATTCAAAAGACTGAAGAGTCATTAGATACAGACAAGATTAATTAAATATCACGTGATACAGCGGTACATCCTTGATAAACTGTCTGACGTGCACTGCTCTCTGAGGTTTTGTGGTTAAAGCACCCACTGACTGCATGGAGCTCAGACGTGTGCATATGCTGCAGCACATGCCAGAGAGAGTGTGTGTGTGTGTGTGTGTGTGTGTGTGTGTGTGTGGTCACTTGATGTGCATTGTCAGCGGTTTAGTGTGGACGGAGATATTTTCAGAAATGCTAGGTGAAATGCCAGTGTGGACGTAGACTATTTTCGTTCTAAAATGGCATTTTAAAACTAAGACGTATTAATGTAAACGCGGCCTTAGTGTGTATTTTTCCAAGTAGTACTCACTGCAGAGCCACTTGGGCAAAGCTGAGCTCCAGCAATGGGGGAGCTTAAGCTCCAGCTCCTCCTTGCTTGCACTTCTTCTACAAGTGATGTCACTAGGCGTTGGGGTTAGGGGTGGGGAGGGTGTACGCATTAAAACAGCTTATAGGAGGAGGAGCTGGAGCTCAAGCTCCCCTCGCGAGCGGGTTGCTGCTGCGACGGGGGCGGGGTGGAGGATCGCGATGCCGGCTCAGCATCGTGATGGCTATCTGCCATCGACGATGGATGATGGCATCGTCTATCGACCCAACCCTATCTCACACTCACACACACACGCACACACACAGAGATGAAGTACAGTACATCAAAACACACTATCATCAGCTCTTAAAATTACATCTACATGATACAGAGAGAAGAAAACCCACCCAAATACAGACCCTTAGTACAAACAATTACAGTAAAACGACGAATATTAGTGTATTACAGTCCTCACACATGTAGTTATACACTCAGAACAGTGGAAATGACCTACAGATTCAGTGATGTACGTCTGGATTCCATCTGCATACTGGACAGCATAGTTTTCAGGACCCGGAAGATTCCACCTTCAAAAATAATACAACACCCTTTACAAAAACAGGTATTTTACATCATGGGAAAATATACATGGACATTTCAGCTATTGGAAAAAACACATGTGGAGTCAAAAACGCACACTTACTTATCACAAACCTCTTTTATGACGGAAGTGAGGGGCTTTTTCTGAAACGGGATGAAATTGACAAAATCAATCATATTGTCAAACTAAAATCAAATGATAATTTATTAACTGTACACTAGCTAAAACAACACAAATCTGAGTCAATGAAGAGGAAATATATTAGTCTCAATATGTTAATTTTTTTAAAAACACTGAACTGTTATCGAACAAACATTTTATTGCACAATTTTTTCATTAAAGTTTTTAAAATATTTTAATTACATGAAAGCATTATATCTTGTTAAAATGAAGATATTTTTGTTAAACTGAAAGCTGAAATAAACATCAGATTTAAAAAAAAAAGATGAAATAAGTTGAAGTGACAAAAAACCCCTAAAAGATCAATTAAAATATATTAATAATACAAATGCCAAAAACATAACTAAATTACAACAAAAGAAATCTAATTCAAAAAGCCAATTCAAAATATTAGTAAATAAAAGTGATGGCTGATTTCCAAACACTGCTTGACACTGTAAATATGCTGGGTTCCACACAATTCCTTCATGTTGTCCCAACACAAATCGATTAAATTAACTTCATCGTTTTTACAAATTTAAGTGGATTGAACATAAAACAATTAAGTTGGAAAAAAAAACCTTAAGAATTGTGTTGGTTCAACTAACAAAGTAGTTTAAACAAGCAGCAAAAGTATTTTTTTTTGAGAGCATAAAGCTTTTTTATGAATTTTTACTTTCGAATCAGTGGTTTCAAAGCACATATCATAGCGCTTCACTTTTTCCACATTTTTTTGTTACAGCTTTATTCCAAAATGAATTAAATTCCTTTATTTTCTCAAAATTCTACATACCCCATAATGACAATGTGAAGAATTTTTTTTTTTAATTGTTGCAAATTTATTAAAAATAAAACACCTGAAAAATCACATGTACAGTCGTGGCCAAAAGTTGAGAATGACACAAAAATTTGTTTCCACAAAGTTTGCTGCTAAACCCTGGGCCAAATCCTGACTGATAGCAACCCATTCTTTCATAATAACTTCTTGGAGTTTGTCAGAATTAGTGGGTTTTTGTTTGTCCACCCGCCTCTTGAGGATTGACCACAAGTTCTTAATGGGATTAAGTCTGGGGAGTTTCCAGGCCATGGACCCAAAATTTCAACGTTTTGGTCCCCGAGCCACTTAAATATCACTTTTGCCTTATGGCATGGTGCTCCATCGTGCTGGAAAATGCATTGTTCTTAACCAAACTGTTGTTGGATTGTTGGAAGAAGTTGCTGTTGGAGGGTGTTTTGGTACCATTCTTTATTCATGACTGTGTTTTTGGGCAAAATTGTGAGTGAGCCCACTCCCTTGGATGAGAAGCAACAACACACATGAATGGTCTTACTTTACTGTTGGCATGACACAGGACTGATGGTAGCGCTCACCTTTTCTTCTCCAGAAAAGCCTTTTTCCAGATGCCCCAAACAATTGGAATGGGGCTTCATTGGAGAATATGACTTTGCACCAGTCCTCAGCAGTCCACTCGCCATACTTTTTGCAGAAGATCAATCTGTCCCTGATGTTTTTTTGTTTTTTTTTGGAGTTGGTTAACAATGGAAGAACTATGATTTCAAGCATCACCCTTCTTTTAACATGTCAAGTCTGCCATTATAACCCAATCAGCCTGACATAATGATCTCCAGCCTTGTGCTCGTCAACATTCTCACCTGAGTTAACAAGACGATTACTGAAATGATCAAGTCCTTTAATGACAGCAATGAAATGCAGTGGAAAGTTTTTTTTCAGGATTAAGTTAATTTTCATGGCAAAGAAGGACTTTGCAATTCATCTGATCACTCTTCCTAACATTCTGGAGTATATGCAAATTGCTATTATAAAAACTTAAGCAGCAACTTTTCCAATTTCCAATATTTGTGTAATTCTCAAAACGTTTTGCCACGACTGTACATAAGTATTCACAGCCTTTGCCGTGAAGCTCTAAATTGAGCTCAGGTACATTCTGTTTCCACTGATAATTCTTGAGATGTTTCAGTAGCTTAACTGGAGTTCACCTGTGGTAAATTCAGTTGATTGAACATCCTTTGTCTATATAAGGTCCCAGGGTTGACAGTGCATGTCAAAGCACAAACCAAGCATGAAGACAAAGGAATTGTCTGTAGACCTCAGAGACAGTATTATCTCAAGGCACAAGGCTAGGGAAGGTTACAGAAGGGCGACAGTTCATCTTCCAGCAGTATAATGACCCAAAGCACACCGCCAAAATATCAATGGAGTGGCTTCACAACATCTCTGGTCTCTTTGGAGTGAATGGCAGGCGTTACGTTTGGAGAAAACCAGAGAAAACCAATTATTTATAAGCATTAAATATTTATAATGCATATTGTAATCTATTGATCTCTCATTCTTGATACTGTACTTTTGTTGTTTTTTTTGTTCTGTTTTTTCTGGTAACCCAGTTTAAAGAGACTGCATGGGAGGGGGAAGGTGTAGTCGAATTGATACATGTCATTATATTGTTATTTCAGCTTGCATGCTTTGTTAATAAAAAAATAATAATACTGTGCAGACTCTTAATATTCAATCAAATAAGATGATAAGCTAAGTGCATTTATAGGCTAGAGCGTTAAAGTTTGCAATATTCATGTTTTGCCTAAGCTTTTGCTGCATATATGCAGTTTTGACAACCGTATGTCTCTAGCATGTGGTGTCAAACAGCAAGTCATTTTACGAAGCAATCAGTTCAACGTTTTGAAAGTTTAAAAAGCTTCAATTCTCCCATCACTAGTAAATTCTACAAAACTATATAAATGACCCTGAAAAACATTTTAAAAATCATGAACTTGTCATGTTTACACATTCTTCTTCAAGTGTTTCGACAAAAACAAAACAAGTTGCAAAAAAAGGAAAGGGAAAAGCTTCTCCCGGGTCAACATGTGAACCGTCCTGTAATTAGTGGCCGTTCGTGTGGTTTACCCATCAGACATTTGGGTGTTGTGTGGTCCACCAGCAACTGGCCTGTCATTAGTGGTTTTTATGCTGGCAGCGTCTCGAAGCGTTCAGGATGCGAGGAAGTTTTGAGGTTCTTTCTAATTCTTAAGAACCAATCTTCAGAGTCAAACAACAGGTTCATTCATATTTCAGCCCAGTTATCTTATGGTTTGGAAGACCCAAGAGACAATGGCTGGCCCTCAATGTAATTACACATTCTGTTAGGACGTCCCAAACAATAGGGATCAAAGCCTCAAGATACTGAATGTGCTCAGTGTTTGGTCACTCTATTGTTTCCAACTGGCAGACGCTTATAATAGCTCATTCAAAACAAACCAGAACCAACTAATTGGTTGTGATTTTTAAGAAGCGTCACCTTGATCATAGATACATTGATTTTATTTTTCTCTTTTTTTGCATTCATGTTTTTCTTTTTTGAGTTGTTAATTTTAGTATTTAGTATTATCATTTATTTAAACATTTCATGTCAGTTTGAGCCTGTTTTTAGGTTTTTCCAACCAATACTGATTTGATTTCAGCTTTAACACTAACTATTTTTGTTTTACCACTAACTAATAAAAGAGGAAATAAATAAAAATAAATGAGCTACCAACCAATTTCTAATAATAATTTCTTTGGCGATGACAGTACATAATATTTTACTAGATGACAGTACATAATATTTTACTAGATATTTTTCAAGATATTAGTATTTGGCTTAAAGTGCAATTAAAAGGCTTAAGGTTAATTAGGTTAATTAGGCAAGTTATAACAGGGGTTTGTTCTGTAGCCAATTAAAAAAAAAGGCTAATAATAATAATTACTATTAATACTAATATTATTGACCTTAATTTGTTTTTTATTAAAAACGTCTTTTATTCAAGCCAAATTAAAATAAATAAGACTTTCTCCATAAGAAAACAAATAATAGGAAATACTGTAAAAATGTCCTTGCCATGTTAAAGATCATTTGCGAATAATTTGAAAAAGAACACAAATTTCACAGAAGGGCTAATAATTTAGTCTTTTTATTTCTGCTTCATATCCATGTCTTTCTTAAGTTTAACACACATTTTACTCTCTGTCTTTGGGCAGGCTGGTTAATGATTGACAAATGAGTAATATTATAACTCTGACACAATGCAGAGAAAACGACAAAAAACACTATTTAATTTGTGTCTAAAAATGTCTAGTAATCATCCCTGCCTTCAAATTCCAAGTAAACTCAAAATGAAACGTACTATTTTAACACGTTCCACAACATACTTTCCAGTTGTAAGCACAAATGGAACTCATAGCTTTCCAAAACTCAAAGCTACAGTATTTAAAACACACAACTTCCTCATCTGTGTGAAACCCTTCAAATTATCTGCCTGAACTTCAGCAATGAAGAGTGCTGTTATTCCTCAAATGCTGAGCGGTGGCTAGTTTCGCTTTGTTTTATGAACTCGACACACTCAACATCCTCTTTATGACAGGAAGTGCAGGACGGCTCACCTGGTCCAGCTGAATGAGCTGCGGGTACGCCCCTGGCATCTGGATGGCGATCTTTACTATATCCTTCTGCTGTGGCATTTTGACTGATGAAGGTCTGAGAGCCTGGAAAAGAGAGAGAGAGAAAGATGAGGAGAAGAATTACAGGAAATAAACACTAGAAAGCGTTGAGAAACTGCATTCAAACTAGAGATGCAATGGAACGCAATAGTCACATCACAGGATCTGCAATGTTGAGTCTGAAACCGAAAATAATATTATTTTATTTACCCCGCTGGCAGATTATTTAGCTTGTTTTAAGGAAAAACTACTTAATTTTGACATTATTTCTGAAAACAAAACAATATTTTTACATGTCTAGAAAATGTTTCTTTATTTAAGAATTAAAATATTTGGAAAAGCATTTTTTGTATTGTGATTATTCAATTTCAGTACCCCAGTACTGACATGCTGTGTTCACACCAGATGCGTCTTGCGCGAATAAATCATGCGTGCATAAATAGACACGTAAACATTGAGTTACTCGCTTCATGCGCCAAATTCACTTCACAACAGATGCGGATTCGCATCATGGGCAGGGCTCCTGACTCTAGTCTCGCTAAATGGCTAACATGGGTTTTATTGAGAGAGTAGCTGTGATTACGTGCTTTAGGAAGACTGAAAAACAGAGTATATTGATTCGGTGCCGTGTATGAGTCCACTAGATCCTTTCAGAGGTGCACCCAGCTGTGTGAGTTCATCTCCTCCAGAAACTATACCTGGACAATGGCTGCTTCCGACTGAGCCGAGCCCAGTTTGATGAGCTGTTGTTGGGGTCGGCCAGAGGATTTCCCCTCAGAACACCAACAACAGGCACTACAGTCGTGGACAAAAGTTTTGAGAATGACACAAATATTAGTTTTCACAAAGTTTGCTGCTAAACTGCTTTTAGATCTTTGTTTTAGTTGTTTCTGTGATGTACTAAAATATAATTACAAGCACTTTATATGTTTCAAAGGCTTTTATCAACAATTACATGACATTTATGCAAAGAGTCAGTATTTTTTCTCAGTCTTCTTTTTCAGGACCTTAACAATTCGACTGGGCATGCTCTTCTGGGCCAAATCCTGACTGATAGCAACCCATTCTTTCATAATCACTTCTTGGAGTTTGTCAGAATTAGTGGGTTTTTGTTTGTCCACCCGCCTCTTGAGGATTGATCACAAGCTCTTAATGAGATTAAGCTCTGGGGAGTTTTCAGGTCATGGACCCAAAATTTCAACGTTTTGGTGCCCGAGCCACTTAGATATCACTTTTTTCCTTATGGCACGGTGCTCCATCGTGCTGAAAAATGCATTGTTCTTAACCAAACTGTTGTTGGATTGTTGGAAGAAGTTGTTGTTGGATGGTGTTTTGGTACCATTCTTTATTCATGGCTGTGTTTTTGGGCAAAATTGTGAGTGAGCCCACTCCCCTGGATGAAAAGCAACCCCACACATAAATGGTCTCGGGATGCTTTATTGTTGGCATAACACAGGACTGATGGTAGCGCTCACCTTTTCTTCTCCAGACAAGCCTTTTTCCAAATGCCCCAAACAATCGGAAAGGGGCTTCATCTGAGAATATGACTTTGCCCCAGTCCTCAGCAGTCCATTCGCCATACTTTTTGCAGAAGATCAGTCTCTCCCTGATGGTTTTTTTGGAGAGAAGTGGCTTCTTTGCTGCCCTTCTTGACACCAGGCCACCTTCAAAAAGGTCTTCGCCTCACTGTGCATGCAGATGCGCTTACACCTGCCTGCTGCCATTCCTGAGCAAGCTCTGTACGGTTGACACTCCGATCCGGCAGCCAAATCCTCTTTAGGAGACAATCCTGGCGCTTGCTGGACTTTCTTGGACGCCCTGAAGCCTTCTTAACAAGAATTGAATCTCTTTCCTTGAAGTTCTTGATGATCCTTTAAATTGTTGATTTAGGTGCAATCTTAGTAGCCACAATATCCTTGCCTGTGAAGCCATTTTTATGCAACGCAACGATGGCTGAACACGTTTCTTTGCAGGTCACCATGGTTGACAATGGAAGAACAATGATTTCAAGCATCACCCTTCTTTTAACATGTCAAGTCTGCCATTATAACCCAATCAGCCTGACATAATGATCTCCAGCCTTGTGCTCGTCAACATTCTCACCTGAATTAACAAGACGATTACTGAAATGATCTCAGCAGGTCCTTTAATGACAGCAATGAAATGCAGTGGAAAGTTTTTCTTGGATTAAGTACATTTTCATGGCAAAGAAGGACTATGCAATTCATGTGATCACTCTTCATAACATTCTGGAGTATATGCAAATTGCTATTTATGTAATTCTCAAAACTTTTGGCCACGACTGTACGTCATAATCACGCCCCCACAAGAGCAAGATCCTGATTGGTTAACGTGGCATGAAGTGTGCTGAAGTGCAGATTTTCCAACTCAATTCGCGTGTTAAGCACGTCAAACACGCAAAATGGTCAACTTGCGCTGCTTTATTCGCACGAATCGCATCATTCGTGCTGCCTCATTCACACGAATCGCGTTGCAAAATGTCTATTCATTTCTTTGCATTGACTTATCATGTAAATCACTCGCGATTGACGCTTGATCCACGACTGGTATAAATGCACCAAGACTTCCCAGAAAAAAACGTTAAACAGAGTTATTCAAACCATCTGGTGAAATTGTATTCATATCGTAGTATATATCACAAAAAAATTAAATATCGCAATATCAAGTTTTTCCAATAACATGCAGCCCTAAATAAAATGACCTAAAAATTTATGTCACACACACTTAAGGAATTCCACCAAGCTTTGCATCTGAAATGAACAAACAACAAATACATTTTGCAGATTTATGCAATTTTGCGGCGAACAACATGATCAAGGATCTGCGCATTATAGATTGGTTTATTACTTCATGTACATTGTTTGTGTGTGTCTGTTTGTTTTGTACATTTGATTTTTTATCATTTAAGGCAATGCTACATATTGCATATGTCGTTTCAGCATCTATATCACAATGTGCGCATCCATAATAGTCACATCGCAGGATCTGCAATGTCGAAACGATATTATAATTGTCCAGGGGCCACATTTGAAAACACTAACCATTATGTCACCAAAACATTTATCATTTATGTGTGTTTTTATCATTCAAGTCAGTTTAAAGTTTTCAGGCATAAGAAATTATGTTTCTAACTTTAGGAAAGATTGTAATTGTATTTACGATAAAGACTATACAGTGTTATTTTACATTGGATTATTAAATTGCGTATCTGAATATTGCTAGTAGTCCAGAAAAATCATAAAACACTGTACATTTTATTTGTACAGTATCGTTGCTCCACTGTATTTCTCATATGTTTGTGAATGGTTTATTATATTTTTTGCTGTTGCACTCCCTTACAAAATCATCCCAATTATGAACTCTTTACAAACAGACCTATACATTTTATCTGGTGAAATTATACTCCATGTTGCAATATATATCGTAAAAATTAATTATTGCAAAGTCAGTTTTACCCCAATATCATACAGCCTTAATTCAAGGTATTGTGTGCTAAACCTGCACTTCTACAAGTACCTCACAGGGATCCATGTTTACCTTGTTTTTTTTACAAAAGTGCATAGAGCTGCTTTATAAAAGCCTGAAAGGGTTGTGTGATTGCAATTTTCCTGATTGATATTTAAATTTGTGAAGTCAATCTTCAGCTCATTATTCTAAATAATGTGCAGGACACACTTTAAATGAAAGGAATATAGGCCTGTCATGACATCTTGTACATTTTTGTTGTACAATATATTGCACCAAAATATATTGCGATAAATGATATTATTGCCATTTTAAGACCATTTTATGCTACTCATTATATAATGCCAGAATGACAATATAATATCTTCACAATGCAAGTACACTCTTCCGAAGAACACATAATATTTTATTCTTAGGAATATTTCTTTAATTATAGTCATTTTAATAATTTAATATTCAAGCATTTGAATCAGAATGTGAAAATGCATATACTAAATAAATAATAATAAATGTTAACAAAAAAATACAAGGTAAAAAGTAACAGAGGCTGCGATATCTGCTACCAGTTCTATTTTCAGTTGTCAGACACCCACATGATGAAATATACTATAGTAATTTATAGTAAATACTATGGTGTTTTGTTTTTTTACCATACTGACACTGACATCTTTAATAGAGATGCTAAAATGATGCTAGAATTGTTTTTTATGTATGGGCGACATATATTGCATCCCCAAAAATGATTGAGGTCATGTCCATGTGTTGTGCGATACGTCGATATATCAATTATTGTGACAGGCCTGAAGGAATACAACATACTTTAACTTAATCTATAAATATATAATTAATATTTATATTTACAGGCATGAATAAAAAGCTGAAGTTTGGTAAATGTCAGTCAGAGCTGCTGAAGTGGAGATTTATGACTTTTTATGGCAGGAGATAATATGCATTATAATTTATTAATCTACTTACTAAAACTGATCAAATGTGATAAAACACACTCTTAAAAGTGCATTTTGGCACAAGCAGAGTACAAACACATTTCAAAAATGCCACTGAGGTATGATATGAGGGATGCTAAATGTGTTGCCATTTTTATTTTCAGCTTGACTTAGTGTTTTGTGTCGACCGTCTTCCTCTTTTAAACGAGAACTTGTGCCTCTCTCCCCCTGTGCATTCTGTTGCATTAAGTGAGCATGCTGGTTTTAATAGTAAATTATGTGCTCTCGCTTTTTACGTATTCCTTTCTAGACTGCAGACTTGCAACATTAAATCTACTCCAAGACCTTAGATATGAGAAGTTGCAATTAAAGCAAAACTCACAAATATGTCCCCATATATGTCCTACCTTTTTAATTAAATAGCCAATTATTGCATCTTTTGCCAAATAAACACTCTTGTGCAAATAGTCCAGTTTATTCCACATTTTTAGAAACGTAACCTGATCTTAAAAAGGTTGGATTTGTTTGGCTTTGTCAATCTGAAACTCACTCTGCATTTTTAACTTATTTTGTGGCCTCAGGGTTCCTACAATGAGTGCCCTATCAAGGGTTAAAACGTAAAAGTGTACACACAATTGGGTGGGTGTAGACAAACAGCCACCCATGGACCCTTGTTCATCAGAAAAGTGATTAAAAGTTGCCAAAAGAGACGGATTTCAAAGGCAGGTGTAAAAAGGAATGTGTCTCTCTCCTCTACTTTTAATTCTCTCGCCCAAAACACATCTACATACAATGAGTAAACATGAAACTATGCTGCTCAGCAGAAGAAAGATTGCAGATCTCTTTGCAGCAGTTCTTCATTTGTGTCTGACGAAAACTGTTCTGGGCGGTTTTACACCTTTATGTATAAACTCTTTAGAAGCTCTCAGCTGACAAGAAATACCATAATACACAGACATATAACAAATATATTTTTGATGTTGTGTTCAAAATATTCTCCAAAGGTAACGTTCTCTCTTTTTGTATCTTTAGACTGGCTATTTGAAACGACAGTGTGAACACTAAGTGACCAAAAACAAATATCATATTTCATATTGTAGTAAACTACACTTAAACCCAATCAATCAGAAATGTCAATCTGTTCTTTCAACAAGATATGCATCAGAAAGTCGATGTGGGTAAACAGACTGTGGTGCCATCTGAGGTCGAGGACACTTTATTAAGGAGCCTCTGCTGAATTGTTAAACAGACTTAAGTACTTCCATATGTATCCTCAACAAGACTTGCCACTGAAAGTACGAAAGCTGGGTTTTGAGTGAATTTGAAACACAAAAACGAACTCAAAATAACAAATCAGTTGTAACTTCTCATATATTCAGGATATATGCTGATTATTCACACTTGTTAACCAGTTAGATTGACTGTTTTGTGTTGATTTTATACCAGATGACTGAGAACATTTATGAGCTCCTATTCAACTACTTTTAGGACACAGCCTTCAATCCGAGGCTTGGAGTAAGAGCTGATGACACAGACTGAATGTTTGTGTTTCTCAGACTCCATTCCCAGCATGCCTCAGCATGCTTTAGAGAGAAGTTGTGACAGCAGTTCTCTTGCTACTCAGTCTACTTTTTGCTTTAGGGAATGATTTGTCGAAGTTAGAATGGTCGAAACAATCTACACTGACTTGAGGGGCCACTAATAGGAATCCCAAAACAAATCCTTGCCCTTTGAACCATGTGCGGGTCTGATCTCTAGTGGGAGTGAATGGAGGAATTTAGGATGCCTGGAATTTCATCCGTGCCACTCTCTGACAGACCAACAACCTCCAACCCTTCTGCTGCATTTCTCAATCACACCTCAGTAAATCCAAACGTGCTGCAAAAGATTATTAGTCACGTTTTAAAATTTCATACGAATTGTTGTGTCTATTGTGCAGTAATAACGTATGCCAATGTCAAAATACTTACAAGGAAACGTTTAAAAACCCACTGCCAATAAACTCGACAGTTTTTGGGTTTTTTTGTATTTTAATCGGTCTGAAACAATGTTTTACAACCTTGAGGTAACAACACAAACAAACTTGCGTTTGAAGCTTCTTGTTCAATTCGAGATTTAAACACAAAACAAGCTATTAAAGCAAACGTTCATACGTTTTAAACTGTTTTGATTTGTTCAACCTTCGAGGGAAGTTGCAAACAAAAGTGATTTTTTTTTCGTCTTACCTGTTAGAAGCGGGAAGGAAAGAAAATCACACTCTGGGAGTTCGCGGAGCAGCGAGGCGGATGAACATTTGCGTTTTTGTTTGCGCGAAACGGCGACCGTGATTTGATTCGTCTCGAGCGATCCGGAGTTACATTTCGTTCAAAGTTTTCGGAGAGTTCTAGCTCTAATTGATCACATTCACAGTTCCGGGTTGAATAATGTCCCTCCCGCCCCCTGGAGGAGGGAGTGGAGACCCGACATACTCCAAAACGTTTATGGGATTATGGGACCGAAAAGAGGAGACCCGGACTGACAGATTAAACAAAACCTTCTTGTTATAATCAAAACATATGTTTAGAGTTTGATATAGGTTTTCTGCTGTCTATAAATACTGGTTTTGGGAAATACCATAACATGTTATTAAACAAAACAACCATAAAATGTAGAACACGTACTTTAAATTCAGTATTCAACAAAAAAGTTCTCATAATGTCTGTTTTTCATTTACTTACTTACATTTTTTTACCAAATTCAATTTCTTTTCTTTTCTTTCTTTGCAATGGCTGTTTCCAAACCGGTAAAATTAGTCGCTGGAAGTAAAACAAAATTGAAAAGCCTTTTTAAAACCCTCATACAATATTAAAGCCATTTTTATTACCAAGAAGAGGCCTACATCTAATAATAAAAAAATATTTTAAAGGATTTAAGTGAAGGAAATATATATATTTTTAAGTTATACCTGATCATTACTCTCATATTACACTTTTGGGATTGGATTAAACACGTATATGTTCAGGCAAACCATTGCAACATGAAATAGTGACTACTTTTTTAATCAAGAAAAACAATTTTATAACTTCTTGCAGTAATACTTATTTTAGCTGTTGTTTTGTTAAAAATACATACAATGATTTCATTCATTTGTACTGTTTGAAAAATCATGGGTTAAAAATACAAAGAAAGTGAATTAAACTCCATTCTTGCCAGTGGGGTTAATATTCAGATTTCCAATTAACATTAAAAACACATTTTTTTTAATCAAATGCAGTAATACACAGTAATAACATAGTAACATTACATTAACGCATCAATGAATTGTTTATAACAGCAAAATCCCGTTTTTTTTAATGCATTAAAGGGGTTTAAAAGAACATGAATAAAATATATATATATATTTTTAAGACCCAACTATTATTTGGTTTGTTTAATTTTAGACATGCATAAAAATAGATAACCAAAATGAATAATTATGACATTGGAAACAAAAACACAATATTGCTGCCTTTATAATGCTAATAGTTCAGTCCATGATGTGTTCAAACGCAACTCAAGTTTTTAATCACTACATTAACAGCAGCCCTATTCAAATGCAAGCTGAAGAGAAATGCCTGGATATGCAGGATATGACTCAAGCACCTAGAAGCAGCATGACAGACTCCTAAGGAATTAAAGGGATAGTTCAAGAAAAAAAAAACACTTTTGAGTGAGCAAATAGTGAGAAAAACTTGACATTTTCCTTTAACACAAAAAATGAGTTAAAGACCATCCAAATTACAAAAAAAAGTCCTTTATTTCATTGGGATTCCAGTAAAGAACAATTCCGGTAGTTAGCTGTATAATGACATTTCTGAAAACTGCTGGAATTCCCTGGATACTGTAGAAGTGATTCGCCAACCCATTCAATGCAAAAGGCTGAACATGACCTGCGTGACAAAACTGTTGTAAAGTGCACTATTGAATTAAGCAACACAGGGAAAAAAACAGACTATCCATCTACTGAAAAACAGAGCAGTCTGAGATCTAGTATAAAAATAAATGCTAAACACTTACTGTGCACAAGCACAAAAATATTATTTCACAGATAGGAACAGGAAATGATTACTGTTTTTAGCAGGGCCAACTATTAGTACCACCCACATAGACATTCAATTTGGACAGCCCATTTTGATACTTTATTTCTTGTCATATTGTGACGTCTTTACTTCCTCCCCCTCGAAACCCACATCCTTCTTTAGACAGTTATTCTCATATACAAACATTATGAAGATATCATTTACTTGCAAAAGTATCTATACACATATATAAAGGGGGCCAGAATGGACTGAAAACAGATCTGGAGTTTTCAAATACAAAAATAGCAAAGGGCATCTAATTTAACATTTGTACAGAACTTTACGTGCGACCTTTTCTGCAGCAGTTACACCATTAAACAAGGTTAAATTCATATGCAAACACAAAGAAAAACACACCAGAAACAGACATAGTAGGAATGGTCATCCAATATAGAACATTAGTTTGTTTTTTTGCCATGTAGCACCATACTGTAAAGATTCCACTTATAGCCTCTTTTGCAACCTTTGCAGTTATTAGTGTAACTTAAAGATACAGTACACCCAAAATTGAAGATTTGGTGTTAATTTACTAATTTATCGTTCAACCATGTAGGTGACACCTTATTTAGTATTAAATTGAAAAATGTCATTTATAAAATGAAATTATACTTCAAACAGCACTTTGAGAGTCAATAAATATATACAGGCAACACAAAATTAATACCCATAGATCTTAATGATACACTATAGTCTTATGAAGCAAGTCACGTTTCAAAAATAAATCAGTTTCTTGCAAAGACCAATTATTTTAGGTATTATTAAGAGTCATAGGCCTTAATTCTGTATGTTGTTTTTTTTTTTTGACATTTTATGAATTCCCAAGAACCACATTTAAGTAAATCAACAGTAATTTTTGGGTGAACTACCCCTTTAACAACTACTTCTGCATGATGAAAACTACATTTTCCTATTGGCTGATTGCTTTAAACTTTATGCAGTGGAGAAATGCTTTGTTTAAAAGCATAATTACTCACTTTTCATTAATAATCTGTATGCCAGTTGTGTCTAGATCAGTAAACACACTAATAAAAAACAAAACAAATAGGAAAAGGTGCTACTTTACGACAGGAAGACCATTTAAAAAAAATAAAGACACATCTAGCTGGTGTTTGCATCAAACCACTAACCAATTGCTGGTGAATTTTGCCTTATTTGTGTGTTGAACGTGAAATTCTATACAAAAGCAGTATAAAAACATCAGTTCGCAAATAAGAAAGATGCTTTGTATGGACGTCTGATCTTTATCAGATCAAAATTTAGCAGGGAAAAGTTCATTTGCAGCCAGCCACTTTGGGGTTGGAGTAAATATACACATATAAAAGCTTTATATACACACAGAATCAGCTTATAATACATATGGATCTGACACAGAGCCACTCTTTCCTTTTTTTTTTTTTTCCTTTCAAAAAAAAGAAAGTCTTTTCAGTACACTACGCTCATTATACAGTGAGTTTGGAGGTCAAAGGTTGGCAACGGGAACATCAAAAAGGTCACAAAGGCCCTCCGTTTCATCCAGGTTATAGATGTAGTCATGGTCACCCGGAGGAGGGGAAAGACGGAGGAGTGGAGAGAAAACTACAAAAAAACAAGAGAGAAGAGGAGTGATAGTGTGGCCAGGTTTGAAAATCTAGACTTTTCATCTAGTTTTATTGATTATGATATAATACAATAGTGTTCGCACAACATTGTTTTCAATGTACACAATCATCCCAACTTCTATTTCTGGCTTAGTAATAGACCATGTACAGGAGGCCTGACTTATGATCGGCTTTACCTTCTGACGACATCAGCTCCTCAAGCAAATCTGTACTCATTATTTCTGTGAGGAGGAAGGAGGAAATATGTGAGAAATATTAAAGCGATTCTTCCTTGTGTTACTTTTATGGTTCAGTCAAGCACATTAGCAGTAGATGATTAGGATAAATGGCGAGCAGGAACAGAGAATGCCAACTTTAAACTGGTTCTCACCTTTAGGGTCAAACATTTCTGAAAGTTCTTTGGGGAAGTCTAGCACTGAGGAAAAAAAACAAAGCGAAACAGAAAAACAAATTGGAATTGATTTTAAAAATACATAAAATGACAAAGAAATGAACAAAACGCAAGCAAATATTATAACAATTCAGATTAGAGTTAACTTTTTGTCATGACAATTGTTTTCAAATTTACGGGCACTTACAATCTGAAGGGTCTGCTTTGATTGGTTCAAAAAGCGTTGAGGAATCAGGAAGAGAAGAGCTGTCCAATGAAGCGGATGACTGCAGCTGCTGGGTGTCTGTTGAAGGTGTTGGATTGGTTGTAGTATCTGGGGTGGAGGTGCTTGAAATGTCTGCAAACCCAGAAGGAAATTAAATTGAATATAATTATTAGTGAATACATATATTAACATTACAATTAAAGAAATTATGCATCGTTTAACATAACTAAATTTATCTATGTAAATTACTTCTACATTTTCTAAATGTACAATTTTATTACAATTATGATTGTTTCATAATTGTAAATTATATTTTTAAATAGACGTTTTTATATTTAATTTTAGACAACAATACCAAAGTTTTAACTTCAAAAGAGTTAAAACTATTCTTCATAATTAATATTTTTGCTATATAACACTAACCAAAAATAAATAAATAAATAAAATATATATGATATGAATGAAAGTTTAAAAGGTATTAATAACTTGTTTACTGATGTTTAATTTGTATATTCTGTCCAGTTTATTCTACCTGTTCTTTTAATGGAGTAATACAATGTATATACAGTGGCCAGGTCATTACGTAATACTCACTCCTCCAAAAACACAGCAAAGTTGCTTAATAATATTTAGATCTGGTAACTGTGCAGGTCATGGGAAATGTTCAACTTCTCTTTCATGTTCAAAAAACCACTCTGTCACCAGTCTTGCCGTGTGTATTGGTGCATTATCATCCTGATACACGAAACCGCCTTCAGGATATAATGTTTGAACCATTGTGTGCATATGGTCCTCAAGAATGGTTCGGTAGTGTCGCACATCTAGCACAAGTATTGGGCCTAGGGAAAGCCATGATATTGCAGCCCAAACCATCACTGATCCACCCCCATGATTCACTCTGGGCATGCAAAAGTCTGGGTAGTACGCTTTATTGGGGCTTCTGCACGTCGTAACTCCCCCAGATGTGGGAAAGACAGTTAAGGAGGACTCATTAGAGAACAACACGTTTCACAAAGATTTTCACTGCTGGCACCATTGAAACCAACGTTTAGCATTGCCATGAGTGACCAAAGGTTCGGCTATAGCAGCCTGGCCATATATTCTGACACCGAGGAGCTCCCAACAAACAGTTCTGGTGGAAACAGGAGAGTTGAGGTGCACAATTAAATAATGTTTTTTTGGATACAATCCAGGTTAGCACCCGGACGTCCCTTTCAGACGGCTTCCTCTTGCGTTACTCCTGTTGAATGTGGTTCATCCTTCTTGGTGGTATGCTGACATTAGCCTGAATACCGCAGCTCCTGATACATCACAAAGACTTGCTGTCTTGGAGCACCAAGAATTTGCCTCTTGTGAACTCTGATACGTCACCCATAATATTGTGTGGATTGCAATATTATAAGCCCAACTGTGCTATTACTCTGCTAATTAAACTTTTACACTCAGCTCTTACAGTGGTAATGTGCCATCAATGAAGATTGGCCACTAGACTGGTCAAATTTAGCCATGAAACCTCCAACACTAAATTGGTCAGTGTTTTAGTTTCATTGTCCAACTCATGTATGTATGTATGTATGTATGTATGTATGAATGAATGTATATATATATTTTTTTGCATATTTTCTCACTTACTCTTTTTTTAGCTATGCGAAAAGATATCCAAATAATATAATCACAGTATTTCACCAAAATATAGCTTGTACTGCACCTGTGGCTGGGGCAGCAGGAGGGCCAGAGTTTGCATTGGGAGGGACAGTGGTTGTGGTGATGGTGGTGCTGCTGGTGGTGGTTGTGCTGGGACTCTGGCAGGTGGAGGCGGGAGATGGTGTACTGTTAGCTGTGGGTTTGGCGGGTGCAGGTGCAGCAGAGGTAGTTGAAGCGGGAGTGGACAGGTTTTGAAGCATGTCGTCTGGCGGAGGCACGGGCAGAACCACTGGAAAAGAACTAGAGGGGTCTTTATTCACCAAGAGCACCTCAATGGGACCTGCAGAGCTCTTCAGGTGAATCTGGTACTTCTTTTGTCCATTGACATGCTAATAAAATAAGAAGGTGACATGTTTGTTGTTAAAACATCATGTGAAATGTTACTGAATTGTCATATTTATATGTTTATATCAGGCTTGGGTGATTCTAACATTCTTGTTATGGTGTTAAAGGAATAATGGAATATAATTACAGTAATTGTTAAGATTTCAATTTACACTTGAAAAAGTATTTAGTGAGTTTTTCATACAATTATTATATAAGTTACATTTCAACATGGTAATGAGGTGCTATATGCATGGTTTTACCTATGTTTAATGGGTTTTACCATTTTTGTTTAATCTAAATGCACGACATCATGGAGGATGAGCATGTTTAATTTCAGCAAAATTAAAATCCAACTATTTACAAGGAATTTTTCAGATATTGTTTTACGAAACATAAAATGTACACCTGCATCGCGTGTCCTCAGAGAACAAAAACCTGTTTCAATACATGTTTTATAAATATTTATCATTATTAATACTCTGAGATTTGTGAAGTGTCCACCTTCTTAGCATGTGCTTTTCATGTTTTAACAATAAAAGTGTAGTTTAAAAGAATTAGCTGTCTGGTTACTGCAAGATACATTCAATCTGCATTTAAATTTGAGAAACAAAATAGAGATTTGATATTTATAAAGATAACAATGAATGAAAACACACAAAACTTACAGATTCAGGCACAGGAACTTCTAACTGTGTTCCTGAAGGAGCTCTGATTGCTAGAAGAGTGTCACCTAGTGGCAAAAAATACAGAAAACTTTTTTCATTCATTCATAAGAAAACATTAATATATGCAAACATATGCAGCATTATGAGTGGCAATGTTTATTGTTCCGGAAACATTGCAGCTTTTTTGAGTGTCTGAATGGAAAAACCAACCTTTGAAGCAATTGCAGAGATCTTGATGTGTTACATATGCCAGAGTGTGTCAAGTTAAGGACATACAGCAAATGTAATCTATTATAAAAAATAAAAAAAACTTCACTATTAGGAGGCATTTTAATGTATTGAAAGAGCTTAAAAGAAAAAAATATATATCAAAAATATATATATATCTTAGGCCATCTAAGATACAGGTGACTATTTCCTCGAGTAGAACAAGATTATTAACTTAAAATGTTGTCCTTGGTAATTAATAAAATGTCAAATCAACAGCTACTGGAACTTTGGCAGTTACAGGCAACATACACAGGCATAACAAAATTTATATCTGGGGCTCCTGATACAAAACTATGGTCTTATAAAGCAAAATGATAATACTATTTACGACATTTTTACTTTAAATCCACAGCCTTTGTAACTGTTTGCTCATTCATAGTCACATACATTAATATTGTTTTGCCTGTGTATGTTTTTTGACTCTCAAAGTTAAAGCGCATTTTACAAATCACCAAGCAGCACCAAGGTTTCAGCTAAAAACCATCTTTAACGTTCCACTGAAGAAAACAAATGTCACCTACATCTTGGGCACACCATGAGCGTGATTAAATTCACATTTAATCATTTTCTTAGGTGAACTGTTCCTTTAAACACGGCACAGTGGTTACACCATTCAGAAGACAAAAACTGATAGAGGCATCTAGAAGGATATGGGCTGTTTAGAGAGTCGTCAGTCACGTTCTTGATGCTCTGCTGAACCCAAACTCTCTGCTGGTCCAGTTCGTGTTCCCTTCTGTCCAGATCCTCCAGTTCCAACTTAAGATCTATCAGCTTGTCTGCAATCTCACGCGTGTTGCAACCCGGACCAACACCCCTACAAACGAACAAAAATAGAAACAGACATTTAGATCAGATGAATTAGTTGACATCGAAGCAGATCTATTTCTAAAACATAAATAGCCAGGGCGTAATAAAGACATTCATTTTAAGCAGATGTCTAAGAAGAGCAATTAGCTGTATTTTTTGTGCTTAGGTTAGGCTTTCTCTTCAAACAAACCTTGTTTAACTGGCTAATTTCTATGTAATATTTCAAATTACAATAATAACAAAAATATTGCTGCCATTCAAATTTGAAATGATTTTAAGACTGCATTTATTTGATCAAAAATACAGTAAACTATACAGGAAATATTATTACAATGTACAATAGCTATTTTACTATTTAAATTAATATAAATAAATATAATTATTTTGAAAATGTGTAAATTATATTATTTTGTGTATTGTGAGATTGATACATTTTAAAAATTAGCATTTATTTTAAATTTACTTTTTATAATACAATATTATCTTTCATGTCATGTCTGACCAATTTAATACTTCTTTGCAGAATAAAATTTCTTACCCCCCAAAACTGTATTGACCCAAAACCTAGTATATACAAACTACATACTAAAATAAAATAATATTACTAACACATTACAACAAGAATTATTTTAAGGCATTAATTAAGAGTTTAAATCATTAACTACTACATTTTACCCATTTGTCAGAAACACATTTTTAATCATTTAAAATATAATACAATTTAATATAATGTCTAATTTATACATTTATTTTGTACATTTTGTCAATTTAATTGGATGCCGAAACAATACAGGCAGACAGACAGAATAAAAACCACTGACCCCATTATATTAAATCTTATAAAGCTTCATATTTTTGCATAAAAAACATTAAAATTATTTACAGAAAAAAAGACAGCTGCGGTTCTTTAAACTTAGTCGCTACAAAAATATGTTAAAGCAAAAAGCGAATAGAACAGTGACCAACAAATAAAGGAGTCAGTATATTTCCACATTAAAGCTTCTGCATCTTACTTCCACTGGATGCTGTTTTTGGATTTCTTCTCGATGAGTCCAATGCCTTCCAAGACATTGGTGATGTCATAGATGCGCCGTTTCTGCCTTACAGCCAAAGTATCTGCAGCCTAAAATCACAATCAACAGAACAAAGTAGATTATTAAATATAAAGTTTTTATTGCATATTGAAAATGTTTTGTATACCCAATCCTAAACACAACAGTTGACTTAAAAACACTTGATAATTTACAAATGTTTGTGTGACTTTTTAATATTAGTCATATTGTGAAAGACTTTGTAACCAACACTGGTCACCATTCACTTGCAATGCATCTTAATTCAATGCAAAGAAAGTGAATGGTGACCTAGGCTGTCATTCAGCCTAACATCTCCTTGTGTGGTCCCACTAAAAACTAATGTTAAGAGTGAATACACATCAACAAATGATAATTTATTTAAACTGTCCCGTTAAAACTAATATAAGAGAGAAAAAAATCAGGTTTGACAAGCAACCAAAGTAGATGCGGTCAACTTCCAGTAGCGCCTGCGCAAATCTAGACTCCCACAAACACAACATAGGACAATTCAAACAAACAAATTTGCATTCTAATACATTTTATACGTATAAAAACCAGGTTTAATCTCCAAAGCATGTTATGAAACTCATCCACCATTCGCATAGGCCTAAACTACCCAAAACTCCAGAGCACGTGCTTGTTTTGAAGGCTTTTGTTTGAGTTTTCAGCCCGGATGGAAACTACTTTTCCACAGCAAATAAACTCCGGAGTACAACAACAAACACTGGAGCGGATTATAAAACTGCCGACTGTAGTGACATTACATTTGCAACCTGTTAGCTAGTTTAGTTAAGGAACTAGTGTATTGTCGTGGGAGTTGAGTGAGGGGATGTGCGTGCACGCGACCCCCTCCTCCCTTAGCAAAGCAACTTTTAGGCAACTTTTATACGATCTGTAGTTTATCTGTATGCATGCACACATTTTAAAAGATAAATGTGGTGCATGCGCTGTGTGTCTCGCGAGCGAGTGTGCGAAACTGAATAGATATATAGGTGATGACGATCTGATGTCGTGCTTACAGCTTTCAGATCCAGCACTCCGTCCTTCGCTTCCTGCAGTAGAGTCACAAATTTGGTGGTGAGCAGTCCGAGACTTTTCTCGTGGCGACTGGGGGTCTGCGGCTGCAGCGACTCTCCCATCGCTCCCAGTTCGTTTCTTCCGGTTTCTAAATCCATCAAGATGATGTTGAAGTATTAATAAATCCCCGCAGTTGTGTTTATGGTTGCATAAATAACGCTTTCTGCTTGCTATATCGCTGACAGCACCGCTCCTGCCGCGTAAACGCTCGCTTCCCGTCAACGACCGGCGATTTGCGAACCATGGACGGTAAAGTTGTCTTCGAAACGAGGGAGCTGCGACCGCTGTTCGGGGTCTGGTCCGGTTTGGCACACAAGTCACCCGAACCCAGATGGCCTAACAGAACAGAAGATCTTACGAGCACCAGAGCTGAGCTGCTTGAATGACTGAAGCCGTTGAAGGCGCGGTGCATCATGGGATGACCTGATAAAAAAAAATTAGAGGGTTCCTGCATTGTGTAGAGCGGCCTGAGGGGGGCGGTAAAACGGCGATGTTAAACTAAAACGACCATGTGGGGGCCACAGACACCGTTTTTTCTCTTTGTCGTGTGCTGAATTGAAAAATGCAAAGTTTTCTGTTCGCAGATGTGGTAGTGTTGGAATTAATTAACACTTTAAAGCCTTATATTTATATTTGCTGTTTTTTTCTTGCATTGTTCCATTAATTTGTATTTTGCCTGATTGTTTTATCACTAGGATGACAGAAAGATAGATAGATAGATAGATAGATAGATAGATAGATAGATAGATAGATAGATAGATAGATAGATAGATAGATAGATAGATAGATAGATAGATAGATAGATAGATAACCATGCAAATGGCATAACACTGTAACAAGAACACCTTAAAATATATTGTAACCAAATGCAACTGTGTAGGATTGGTCATTACTTAATATATTTATTTTGAGGAGTCAGGCAAGGTGCGCCATCTGAATGTTCAGCAATTAAGGGGGAGGGATCGGGTGCTTTAGTATCTGAGTTTTCATGTAAACCAAGAACAGTTAACAGCTGGACAGCAGTCAGCATGCTGGGCTTTTTGATACTGGTGTGGATATGCATCATCCTCCTCTTCCTCTTCATCCAGATCCCGAGGCCTAAGAACTTTCCTCCAGGACCTCGTCCTCTGCCATTATTTGGGAATTTGCTGGAGCTCAACATCAACAATCCTTTGAAAGACTTTGAGAGGGTACCGTACTACTTTCTTCATTTAGCCTATCGTTAATTTTAAATCTAAAAACAAAACATTAAAATAGCTGCACAACATGCTTACATTGCCTTCAAGAGCTGACAGATTTATGACATTATTAAATATCAGCCTGACTGATGTCTTCATGCCAAACATTTTAGCTCGCAGATCGCTATGGAAAAATTTACAGTCTGTACTTTGGATCAAAACCATGGGTGGTTCTGAATGGTTTTGAGGCTTTGAAGGAAGCTCTGGTTACTAAGGCTGTGGACTTTGCAGGACGCCCGCAGGACCTCATGGTCAATCGTATTACAAAAGGAGGTGGTGAGTCTATTTAAAAATGAACCTTTGCACTTATACCTCTACACAGGCTCTAGTTAATCAATATCCTTTTGAGGTTTCTGGTGTCTTCTTTACATAGAGTTCAAAGAGTAATTTCATTCTTATCTAACATTACAGCTTAGTACCAGTCAGACCCATAAATTACTTATATATTATCACAGGTGTCATTCTGTCTGACTATGGACCTGGTTGGAAAGAACACAGACGCTTTGCTCTGATGACCCTAAGGAACTTTGGCCTTGGGAAGCAATCCATGGAGGAGAGAATTCTGGGAGAGGTTTCACACATTACTGATAAATTGGAAAAGAGGGCTGGTAATAATGTGTTAATTTTGTAACATTTTTTGTATTTTAAAACAAGAGCTTGAAATGACTTTAAGATAAATGTACACTGTGTCTGTGCAGGAACCGCTTTTGATCCTCAAACTATGTTCCACAACGCTGCATCAAACATTATCTGCATTGTTCTATTTGGGTCCCGTTATGATTACGATGATGAATTTCTCAAGCTTTTCATTCACCTCTACACAGAGAATGCAAAGATTGCTAATGGACCATGGGCCATGGTGAGACATTTATCAGTTCATCATTTAAATAATTAAATTTAGTCAGAAATACACACAGAAAAAAATATTTAGGGACGTTTAGGGACTACACGGATTAGTCAAAACATTATTCACAGGCAGTGGAATTAAAAAAAAAAGATTATTAATTACTTATACTCATGTTGTTTCAAACCCCTGAGACATTCGTTCATCTTTGAACACAAATTAAGATATTTTAGATTGAATCCAAAAGCTCCCTGATCCTCCATAGACAGCAACTGTCCTGTCTCATTCAAAGTCCAGAAAAACACAATCAGTTCTCATAATCAACATGTACTATGCAGGAGAGACCAAATTTTGACAAAGACCAAACTGTTAAGGCAAGGGACTGGGTCAGAGTATGTCAAAAATACCAAGGCTTGTAATTTGCTCCCATTCTGTAGTGGTAAAGATTCACAAATGGTGGTCAGAGGATGACACAAGTCACACAAAATTGAAATCGTGTTTATGGGAATTTCAACTGGATCTTGTAGGAGAGGAAGAAGATCGCCTTGTCACATGAGTCTAATGGACGATTGTATATGTATGCAGCATTAACCCAAGACCACTACCCTTTGCAGACCAGGTACACCACCTCAAAACAGTGGGGTTCCCTGGTGGAAGGGGCCTCTTTAGATGAGCAATGCACACATTGTTCAGAAATGGTTTGAAGAACATGATGAAGAATTGAAGGTGATGCCCTGACCTACAAATGATGCAGATCTCAATGTAACCTAGCTTTGTTGGGATCTGATTCATATGTTCAATCCATTGCAGCTCAGTCTTGCAACCTACAAGACTTGAAGGATCTGCTGTTAATGTCTTGAAGCTAGATCCTCAGCACAACTTCAGGGGTTTTGTAGACCTAAATACATTGACTGATAGCTAGCTTCTTTGGCAGCATGTGGAGAACCAACAATTTGTTAGGAAGATGGTCATAATTTTTTGGACACATTCAGACCTCTCATAACAAACTGTCCTTGTTTTATTGCAGATATATGATACATTTCCTATGTTTAGATATCTGCCCCTGCCCTTTAAGAAGGCTTTCGCAAATGCCAGCAAAGCCAGAGAATTGTCTACACAACTGGTCAAGGAGCACAAAAAAACAAGGGTTCCAGGAGAACCCAGAGACTTCATTGACTGCTATTTGGATGAGCTGGATAAGGTGTGTTGACATCTGTTATTGTATTGTTTTGTAAAAGCACAATATATTGGTACAATGTTGCTTTTTACAGATATTCTGGATTTTTCCTTAACCCCCTATATGGTTAATAAACCTTATTATCAGTTTATCAGTCTGTTATCACCATTTTTATTTTGTTATCAGTATTGGTCAGAATTTTAATGTCAATGTGTCCCCAGTTTTTTTTTTTAACTGAATGAGAAAGTAGTATGCATATATTCTCTAATCTTTGGTTATTTTAACTTCACCAGAGAGGAAATGATGGCTCCTCCTTTTCTGAATCTCAACTTATCATGTACGTTCTGGATTTGCACTTCGCTGGGACTGATACCACATCCAACACCCTCCTTACAGCATTTCTCTACCTTATGACCCACCCAGAGGTTCAAGGTATGCATTTTGGCTGCATTTTATTCATTTGATCATTGCTTTGTCAAGTTTGTTTTTTGGACTTTTAGTTTGTGCTTATAGTAGTTCCTGATTCCATTGTTCCCATTCTGAGCCTAGGAGGAATCTAGGAGGTTATGGTTTGTCATTGGTTCATTAATTATGTTCACTTGTGTCTGGTTTAGTTACGTCATCTTGCTTATATGCCCTCAGTTCATACAGGTCATTGTTATAGTATTATTTGTGCATTGATGTTATGCTGTTGGATTCTCACTGAAGCAGAATCAAAAGAATGCAAAAGGTATTGCTGGCAGTGGCACCGTAACGAGGGCAAGGTTAGGACAAAAATAAGAATCATGATTTTTTCCAATGATGCTTTAAACCAATTTTCTGTCTAAGAGGCCCAAAAACCATAACAGTAACCCTGGTTTACTAGAACGGTGTACTGTATGAACTTCGGGAATATGAACACAAAATGTTGAGTAACTAAAACAGACACTGGTGGATGTAATTAACCAACCAATACATAACCAGTGAAAGGAAGTATAAAAGAAACAGAAAGGCAAACAAGGAAGTAGAATTTAGAAGAAACCAAACTTGGCAGTTTTAGCTTAAATATTTTTCATTTTAAAAGCAAAATGTCAGCAAGAGATTGATGATGTTCTGGAGGGTAAAGATCAGGCATCGTATGAAGACAGACACAATATGCCGTACACACTGGCTGTGATTCATGAGGTTCAGCGCGTCGCTAACACTGTACCGCTAAGTGTGTTTCACTGCACTACAAGAGACACAGAGCTAATGGGCTACAACATCCCAAAGGTAAGGAAACTTCTAAATGAGGAGAGTTTAGTCTGTTTGAAATCCTAATTTTGACACTTTTTTCTGAAGGGAACTTTTGTGATTCCTAACCTTGGTTCTGTATTAAAAGAAGAAGGTCAGTGGAAGTTTCCTCATGAGTTCAACCCAGCAAATTTCCTGAATGAGCAGGGCCAGTTTGAGAAGCCCGAAGCCTTTGTGCCTTTTTCGGCAGGTAACCATTCAGAATCAGAAAGAGATGCATGTGTATTTTTTGGTTATTTGAGTGTATTTTGTTAATTGTGTACAAACTTATTTGGTGAACAGGTCCACGTGTGTGTCTCGGTGAGGGTCTTGCACGTATGGAGCTCTTCCTTGTCATGGTCACTCTGTTGCGCCGTTTCCAGTTTGTGTGGCCGAATGATGCCGGGGAACCAGATTACACCCCTGTTTATGGGGTCACCCTCACGCCTCAGCCCTACAGAATGCACATCAAGCGCAGAGAGACTGTCAGAATATGATTTGTATGTTAAATTTCTGTTGCAAAAATGCTTTGTCAATATTTTAAAAACAGTATTCATTCATCAACACTATAAAAAAGAATTGCAATGCATCATGAAGAGAGGCCTTGAATAAAAGCTTAGCTGACAAGTGTGAACGCATACCAGTGTGGTTTTGTTGTGCTATCAAAAGCTAAATAAAATAAAAATAAAGTGTTCAGTGTTGTTACATGATTCATCAGTAATCATTCTAATGAGATTATTTGAAAACACTTCTAGCACTTTCAGTGTTGAAAGAAATCGTGTTGCTTTATATTTTTGTTGAAACGGTGATACCTTTTTTGATATAGTTTTTGATCAATTGAGTCTATCCTTCCTGAGCATGAATTACTCACTCACTCTGCTTTATCTTATTCCCTGCTTTATTGCCACATCGGAATGAACTGCCAATTACTCTGACATGTTTTTACCAGTGGATGCCCTTTCTGCCGCAACCCAACACTTAGTATAACCCCTAGTATAACCCCACAATGTTGTCTAAAAATGTAAACGGCCTCTCCTAAAATGAAAAAGTGCCCCTCTCTTTCTAAAGTAATGTATCAGACATCCAAAGTCTTCCGCATACTACCTGATGGCTGCAAATTACATAAAATTTACTCCACACAGAAAGGCGTCCTACTCCAGCTGGGACACGAACCAGGGACCTTCTTCCTGTGAGGTGACAATGCTAACCACTGAGCCACCGTGTCACAAGCATTAATTAATAAACATTTAAAAAAAAAAGAAAAACTATTAACTATAACACCAGCTATAAAACCCCTAAACATATGAAATCTAATTAAGACCAACAGTATAAAATAAATTGTATAAAGCATATGGAGCATAGTATAGCTTCTTCTATACTGAATAGATTTGTGTTTAATTATACAAACCAGCAAAATACAGGTGAACAAAGAGTTGGGAACTTTTGAATGTTTGTACCAGTTCCGCTTTATCTTTCTTGGGAAATGGCCAATGTATCTGATCAGCAAGCAGATTGCAATATACCAAGAAACTGGGTGGTTAGGTTTACAAGCTTGTTTTGCTTGAGTAAAACAGAGGGACCGCAGCTGGACAACAGTAAGCATGTTAGGTTCCTCGGTTCTTGTTTTAATATGCATCTTGCTCGTCTTCTTCCTCATCCGGATCCAGAGGCCAAAAAATTTTCCTCCTGGACCTTCTCCTCTTCCTATATTTGGAAATCTGCTTCACTTCAACCTTGCAAATCCTTTGAAGGAGTTTGAAAGAGTATGGCTTACTTCTTCTCATTTTGAGTTCCAACATTTCTTCTTGTTCGTAAAACAATTTTCCGCTTTTTAAAAAGTTTGCAGGGAAATATGGGAACATTTTCAGCCTGTACACTGGATCAAGGCCAGCAGTTTTTCTAAACAGTTTTGAGGTTATTAAGGAAGCTCTGGTTACCAAAGCTCAAGACTTTTCAGGTCGACCTCAAGACTTCATGATCAGTCATCTCACGGAGTGTAAAGGTAATTCCTAATAAAAGCTGTCCTAGATATCAGTTAAGTGAAAATCACAATCTAATGAGTGTGATATTCCTTTTATAACTAGTGTTTGAGTGACTTGCATTTTAGATAGAAATAGAAACAAATGAGGTTAGCAGGATTAACTGTTACATTAACCATGTGGTTTCTAAATGATTTTTGAATTATGATTATGACTGAAAGACTCATAACATGTCGCCATCTGCTGGTTTCCCTTGTCCATTTTATAAATTGGCCAAACTAGGTCAAAATAAGCTTGTTGTACTATGTGCCCCAGTTGTTTAAAACAGCATGCCAAAGCAAACTGAACTCTTTGGAAAAAGTTTGCTTTGGCTGGTAAACACCTTTAAAATGTCAGGTTAGTGGTAGTTATCTAATAAGTAGTAGTGGCTCTGAAGCCCTGCCTTCTTTGACATGTAAATCTGGTGAGTAAAAACTGTAAGACAGAAGTTGAAAATAACAGAAGTTGAACCTGTAATTCAATTTGCAACATTTGTACTTGCTTTAAAGCAGTGTTTCCCAACCATGTTCCTGTAGGACCACCAACACATGTTTTGGATGTCTCCTTTGTCTGTCACACCCATTAGTCTTTCAGTCTCTGCTAATGAGATGATGATCTGAATAAGGTGTGTTTGGTTAAGGAGATATGGAAAATGTGCAGAGCTGGTGGTCCTCCAGGAACGTGGTTGAGAAGCAATGCTTTAGAGTCATTGAAAGATCCTCACCACCCATCAACACTCTTGCACTTCTGCTACTTGACCAAGGACCTTATCTAATTATTGTAGTTTGAATATTTCACTGAGTAAAAAAGCATAGTTGCAGAATGCATCCAATGCATTCACCCAACTACTACTCCCAGAATGTTATCTGTTGGTTAAGATGAAAGTTGTCTTAAATGTAAATAGAATGTTCCCTCTAGGTTAGGAGAATGTTCTTGGAACATACCCTTTTAGGTTCTTTCTGTTACATAAACCTCCCTGCAATGTTCAGGGAATGTTAATTTTGGTTACTAAAAAAATAAGAACATAGAATGTATGTATAGGAACCATATGGGAATGTTAAGGGAACCATTGTATGTTTGCATGCGTAACTAAACAGAAGAGTGCTAAAATCACCACAGCTTAAATTGCTTTCATAATTTTTCTGAAGGTGTTGTGTTGGCTGACTATGGACCCCTTTGGAAGGACCATCGACGCTTTGCTCTCATGACCCTGAGAAATTTTGGTCTGGGGAAGCAGTCAATGGAGGAGAGAATTCTGGGGGAAATTTCACACGTTGTTGGTTACCTTGACAAAAACATAGGTATTTATATGTGATTTCTACTTCTTGGACAAGGTGGAGGCCATTTTCTTTTACATTTCAGTCACAGAGTAAAATGTCTTATTGATTTTTTTTTATTAATTCACATTGGAACAGGAAAAACAGTGGATCCTCAGGTTATGTTCCACAATGTTGCTTCAAATGTTATTAGTCTGGTTCTGTTTGGACGCCGTTTTGATTACAACAGTGAAACCCTTCAGTGCTACATTCAGCGAATTACTGAGATTTCAAAGATCCTCAATGGACCCTGGAACATGGTGAGATCTCAGACCTCAAAACACCTTATAACATCACTTGACAACTTTCTATTTTTCATCCCTTTTTGGTAGGTGCTGGAATGTAAAAACATTCATTCATTCATTCATTTTTGTTCAGCTTAGTTTTTTACCCAGCATATGTTTTAGACAGCGGATGCCCTTCCAGCTGCAACCCAGTACTGGGAAACATCCATACACACTCATTCACACATAAACTACGGCCAATTTAGTTTATTTAATTCACCTATATAGCGCATGTCGTTGGACTGTAGGGGAAACCAGAGCACCTGGGGGAAACCAGAGCACCTGGAGGAAACCTACGTGAACATGGGAAGAACACGCAAACTCCACACAGAAATGCCAACTGGCCCAGCCGGGACTCGAACCAGTGACCTTCTTGCTGTGAGGCAATAGTGCTAACCACTTAGCCACAATAACAATAATAAATATTTAACAATAAACAATAAATGATAAATATTTAAAGAACAACCTTTTGTGAGCTCTAAGGTTGTTAATCGATTGTAAATGCTTTGCTGAATTCATCTGTTAATATAAATTCATCTTATTTTAAAAGACAATCATATCAAATACTGTGTACAGAGAAACTACATTACCCATAATGCTGTGCACAGAAAAGTATGCCAAATAAGGTCTTTAGCTTCAAAAGGTCATATAAGCTTTCAAAATGCTGAAATATTTGATATTCTCATTAGAGAATCTCAACAATATTTTTATTTTTCTATTTTCATACAATTTAAGTATCTGCTAAAATTGTATTTTGTCAATATTTAGAAGTATCTCTAAGCAATGTACTTAAAGTGTATTTTTTCTAACAGATATACGACACACTTCCTTTATTGAGAATCCTGCCCCTGCCTTTTAAAAAAGGATTTGATCATGTGAAGGTATTAAAAGGTATGAATCTGAAGCTGATTGACGAACACAAGAGCACAAGAGTCCCAGGGAAGCCGAGAGACTTCATCGACTGCTATCTGGATGAGCTTGATAAGGTGTGTATTTTTTCTGTGATGCAATGGTCTAAAAAACTCTTAAAATACTTTAAAAATAAAAGTTTCAAAATGTTTATAATATAAATACTGTTTATGCACCACTGTTTGAGACTCAAATTAAAGATATCTTACAATCCTCAGAGAAAAAATGATGTTTCCACCTTTTCTGAAGACCAGCTCCTCATGTACACTCTGGATCTGTATTTTGCTGGAACCGACACCACTTCTAACACCCTCCTCACTGCTTTCCTCTACCTCATGAACCACCCAGAGGTGCAAGGTTTGAGTTTGAAAAGCACATTTTGACTTTATTTAAACCAGGTTTAAAAAAGAGAAAGTAGAGGAGTATCAACAGGAATGGAATCCTAATTGCTATTTTGTCAAGCGACACTAAAACAAAAATTACAAATACAGTTTTCAAGTGTAATTCGTACTGAATAATCCAAATATATGATTTGTTGTGATGTTTTATTGCTGTTTTGACAAATGCAAATTTTCAGAAGTATTTTAGCATGTTAGCAAAGTTAGCATCTCAAAAGGAACTTGAACATTCAAACACAGCCTTGTTTTCTCACCAGTAAAATGCCAGCAAGAGATTGATGATGTTCTGGAGGGTAAAGATCAGGCGTCGTATGAAGACAGACACAATATGCCGTACACATTGGCTGTGATTCATGAGGTTCAGCGCGTCGCTAACACTGTACCGCTAAGTGTGTTTCACTGCACCACACGAGACACAGAGCTAATGGGCTACAGCATACCAAAGGTGAGGACACCTTCAGACTAAAGGTTATTATACTTCAAAACAAATTGTTATAAACTGTAATAAACTGTTTCTCATTTGTCAGGGAACTGTAATCATTCCCAACCTCACTATTGTCCTAAAAGAAGAAGGTCAGTGGAAGTTTCCTCATGAATTCAACCCAGCAAACTTCCTGAATGAGCAGGGCCAGTTTGAGAAGCCTGAGGCCTTTATACCCTTCTCCACAGGTAACTGTTTTTAAGTATTCAAGCACAGCAGTGAAACACTGTAGTAAAGATTTTCATAGATCCCCATTATGCCTTAACATTGATCAGGCAGCCCAAACAGGAAATTGTAACACTGTAAATCACAGTAGTTCTCACTGCTTCTTCAATGTCACTTAAACTCACGCCAATCAGTCTGATGGTGGCGCTACAGCAATTAAAAGCATGAAATCGCTCATAACTGCTAAACAGCTCAATAATATCCAGCGATGCATTTTGTTTTTTCAGAAAAACACTGGGAGTATCATTGCATTTTTAAAGTGCTTAAAAAGATTGTCACGAACGCAATAGTTATCCATGCGATACCAAACTTAAGATCACTGCCATCAGAAAAATCGTCCATCAAATATCTGAGATTATTTGAGAAACCTACATTTTTTAGTCCTAGGTTTTTTTACTCAGTCTCAATGAAACCACTATAGTGCAACTCTCTAGGTTAACAATTATAATTTTTATACTTTTTTCTAATTGGACAGTTATAATAGGGTCATTTACAAAAGGTGTTCAGTTAAATATACCAAAAATGCTTATAATTTTTAGAAGAAAGAGTCTGAAATTGAAAAAAAATCTTTTTCAACCCTGATTTCAGTGATTGTAGCATTACTGAATTAGTTATTTTATCTGTGCCCTTTAAGCACTTGAACTGCAGTAGTTTATACTTGTAGCAATATTTTTTCATTTATCCTGCATTGGTTGTTTTCTCCAGGTCCTCGTGTGTGTCTGGGTGAGGGTCTGGCCCGTATGGAGCTCTTCTTGGTTTTTGTCACTCTTTTGCGGCGTTATCAGTTTGTGTGGCCCAAAGATGCTGGGAAACCAGATTACACCCCTGTATTCGGGCTCACCATGACACCCAAACCCTACAGAATGCACATCAGGTGGAGAGACACAGTTAAACAGTGAATCTTAGTGCTGACAGTGCTGCTGTATATAAAGTTGCAGATAATCAATGATAACAGTAATGTCCTGGAAGTAAAAATTCAGTATATATTTTTTTTCTGTATAAAAACTAACATTAACAATAACATTGTCTTTTAACATGGATCAACTTCAAGAGGATGAATGATGCATCTTTCAAATATAGTTTTGTGATTTTGTCTTTTCGACCGACATAATAAAGGTCTAATCAGTCTTCATTTCTTTGAGTCATTCCTATAACATCACAGATTTGTCAAGTAAATCTTCTCTTTGCACAGCTCAAACTTTGAAATGTACATCTGAATTAAATCATTAAGAGAAATCATCTCAAATTAGTTAACTATAATTAAATGACCTTTGTCATAATAATACGTGAAATATCCTCTCTGAGCAGTCACAATGCTGAATGTCTTCTACTAAGAGGTGAACTTAAACACCCATACAGAAAATAAGTGTACTTCAAGTTCATATTATTACACAAAGTCTCCAACATGTTTCAATTAAGGCTGCACTCATTCTCATTCTCTTTCACATGTCTTAAACATTCATTCATTCATTCATTTTCTTTTCGGCTTAGTCCCTTTATTAATCTGGGGTTGCCACAGCGGAATGAACTGCCAACTTATCCAGCATATGTTTTACGCAGCGGATGCCCTTCCAGCTGCGACCCATCACTGGGAAACATCCATACACACCCATTCACACTCATACACTACGGACAATTTAGCTTACCCAATTCACCTATACTGCATGTCTTTAGACTTGTGGGGGAAGCCGGAGCACCCGGAGGAAACCCGCGCAAACACGGGGAGAACATGCAAACTCCACACAGAAAGGCCAACTGACCCAGCAGGGACTCGAACCAGCAACCTTCTTGCTGTGAGGCGATTGTGCTACCCACTGTGCTACCGTGCTGCCATGTCTTAAACAATTAGACCAAAAAAACAAACAAAAACAAATCTGTATTTTCTGGTTGTATTCTAACAAAGAGAATGAGAAATAAGCATATATGCTCATTATATAATCACTAAAACAACAAATGCAAATGTATTACATAGACATTTATAATATATTTTTAAGATGTTAATTATTTAAAATGATCATACCATTTAAAAGTTCATCAGATGTCTGAACACAGCAGATATTTTCAAGACCAAATGCTCTTTAAAATATCCTTACTGACAGTGAAAAGATGGCTAATTCTTATGAAAAACTGAATTCAAATTGGCAGCTATTTATTTAATGGTATTATATTAGTGAGGATAGTATTTTTGTCAATAATTCATTCATAATATTTGCTTTTGGAATCATTACAAAATGTTCATTATTTTCCATCATAACAGAGCAGAGATCATCATCCCATAATACAATTTACAACCATAAATAAATTAAATCATGAAATATGTGAAAGCAGACTTCCTTTTATAAAGGGAAAATCATATCCTGATGTGCTAGAGTAACAGAATCTGCAAAGGTTTTTGGAGATACAAGGCTTTGTTGGTCATTGAAGTTTTTGGTCATTGATCTTGTTGTTGTTCCAAACTCCTTAAATGCACTTCTTGTACAACTTTTATTGTTTTTCTTTTGAGAGCTTCCAGGGCTTAGAATTGAACCATGAACATAGTACACACTTAGCCACACAAACGTATAGATGAAACCAGGAACATTAGAATTTTTATTGAGAACATTCTCAATATTATTTATTATTTATTATTATTTATTATTTATTTCTTTTAGGGAAGGAGGGATATGCAATGGCTCATTTTCAGATTCATAGTTGTCTTCTTCTTTTTCTTCAAAATGCCACCTTTTGGTAAGCAGAAGAAGAGAGTTGATTTTGATATTGTAACCCCTAAAACTGATGTATTCTTTGTCTAAGCTGATCATTTGATGAGGTCAGGGACAAAGATGCCAGTATCCTTTGCTCAACAACTAATCTGATCACCATTCATTTGTTCCCTCATTGAAAATGAAAGAGTGAAAACCCATTGACTCACTAATCTGGTTCTCAAACATGTGGGTAAAACCACAAAGTTTCATACAAACATTAGTGAATCAGTGGTTTTTCACACCTTCATCCTCAGCGAGGAAACAAATGGTGATCAGATCAGTTGATGAACAAAGGATACTGGCATCTTTGACCCTGACCTTATCAAATCGTAAAACACAATCGGTATCATTTCACCAGAATGTGCCAGTCTCTCCAAGAAAAGCCCTGATATAAAGAGGTCCAGGAAGGCCTGTCTAGTACACACTTGTTTTGCTTGAGTCACAACTGCTGGACATGTTGGGTTCCTCAGTTCTTGTTTTAATATGCATCTTGCTCATCTTCTTCCTTATCCGGATCCAGAGGCCGAAGAATTTTCCTCCTGGACCTCCTCCTCTTCCTATTTTTGGAAATCTGCTTCAGATCAACCTGGCAAATCCTTTAAAGGAGTTTGAAAGGGTATGGCTTACTTCTTCTCATCTTGAGTTCCAACATTTTTTCTTTTCTCTAAACTATTGTTTTGTTTTTCTTTTAAGCTTGCAGAAAAATATGGGGAAATTTTCAGCCTGTACACTGGATCAAGGCCAGCAGTTTTTCTGAACAGTTTTGCAGTTATTAAGGAAGCTCTGGTTACCAAAGGTCAAGACTTTTCAGGTCGACCTCAAGACTTCATGATCAGTCATATCACAGAGAATAAAGGTAACTCCTAATAAAAGCTGTCCTAGATGTCTGTAGTGCTGGAATCACCAAAACTCTTAAATGACATCATCATTTTAAAGGTATTATATTGGCTGACCATGGACCCCTTTGGAAGGACCATCGACGCTTTGCTCTCATGACGCTGAAGAATTTTGGTCTGGGGAAGCAGTCCATGGAGGAGAGAATTCTAGGAGAAGTTTCACACGTTGTTGATTACCTTGACAAAAACATAGGTATTTATATGTGATTTCTATTTCTTGGAGACCATTTTCTTTTAGATTTCAGTTGGTAAGTAAATGTTCTTAATGTTTTTTAAACATTTTTACAGGAAAAACAGTGGATCCTCAGATTATGTTTCACAATATTGCATCAAATGTTATCAGTCTAGTTGTGTTTGGATGTCGTTTTGATCACAACAGTACATTCATTCGGTGCTACGCCCAGCTCCTAACTGAAGTTTCAAAGATCCTCAATGGACCCTGGAACATGGTGAGATCTCATATCAAAACTGTAAAATCACTTGACAACTGCAGTTTTCTCTCTATTTCTTCAGTTTTTGTTGGGTACTGGAAAGCAAAAAGTTTCTCCACAGGAAAATAGTTTTTTGGTAACACTTCACAATAACAGTACATAAATAACGATGTAGTAATATGTAAACTAAATGTTACTTCATTATGAACTAATGATGAGTTAAGAACTAACTTAAGTTAGTTAATTAAGAACTAACTTTAACTACAACATGAGTCACATGAGTTCATGTCTGAATGGTTACTTTAAAAACTTGTTAGTTCTTGTTTGTTAATTAACATATTAATTAGCATTTTAGTTTAAGTTAAATGTAACTAACATAAACTATTGACATATTGATTGTTCACTATTCTTATTATTGATTGGTAATGTACCTTTTTATCATCACTTTACTTGGAGGGGCACATTATCATTAATTCATTCTTAACTACTCATGAACTTCTTTATTTAAACTGTTCATTTTTATGACAGAACACTTTTCTATTGTTTTTTAATGTAAACACGTACTAGTTACATTTAAACACAAGAGTTCTTGAGTAGTTAAGAATGAGTGAATGGTAATGTGCTGGTCCAAGTAAAGCCATGGCATAAATTTAGCTAAAACTAAAGTGTTAATTAACACATTAATCAACAAACATGAACTAACCAGTACTTAAGGTGTAGCCATTATTCACATGTGAACTCATGCGACTTATGTTGTAGTTAAAGTTAGTTCTTGATAGCGCATACCTTAACTCATTATTAGTTCATGATGAAGTAACGTTTGATTTACATATTAGTACATCATTCATGTACTGTTATTGTAAAGTCTCCATTTTTTTATGATAAAAATGAATGTTCAAAGACTGAAACACTGAAGTCATTCATCTATTGTAAATACTGAATCCATCTGTTCACACACATTTATTTTAATTTTAAAACAGCCATGTTCACTAGAGGAATCTACACAGAACAACTACACTACCCATAATGCTGTACATAAAATACCAATGCTGTCAGAATGTAGTTCTAGACAAAAGATGTTCAATAATCAGAGGAAGGAGATACAGTATGCTATTAAGGGGATGGACTTTCTCATTCTAGAGAGAACTACATGAACTTATGGTGAAACAATGTTTATTTCGTGTCTGGTCTCCCCACAGTTCAAAGACATGTGGAACTGAATAAACTAAATTGGCCATAGTATTTGAATGGGAAGGTGTGTGGGTGTTTCCCAGCACTGAGGGTTGTATTCTCTGTACTTGCTTGCTGCTGGAAGGACATCTGCCAGTAAAACATATGCCAGAGTGATTTGTGGTTCATTCCACTGTGGTGACCCTTGATAAAGCAGTGAATAAGCCGAAGGAAAGTGAGTGAAATGTTATGTTCTTTTCTAACAGATATACGACACACTTCCTTTTGTGAGGATCTTGCCCCTGCCTTTTAAAAAAGCATGGGATAATATGAAAACAATTAAAAGTATGAATCAGAAGCTGATTGACGAACACAAGAGCACAAGAGTCCCAGGAGAGCCGAGAGACTTCATTGACTGCTATCTGGATGAGCTTGATAAGGTACAGCTTTCATACATTAAATAATTGACAATGTATAAATGTTAGAAGTGTACCTACAATTGAAACTCAGATTAATGATATTTTGCATTCCCCAGGTAAAACATTATATTTCCACCTTTTCTGAAGACCAGCTCGTCGTAAACATTCATGATTTGCACTCTGCGGCGACCGACACCATTTCTAACACCCTCCTCACTGCTTTCCTCTACCTCATGAACCACCCAGAGGTGCAAGGTTTGAGCGCACATTAATAAATTTGTCTTAATTTAAACCAGTTTGAGTTTTTTATTTGGTATATGTTATTTTTTTATATTTTCAGAAGTATGTTATCATATTAGAAAAGCTAGTGCCTTAAAAGAAACCTGAACATTCAAACACAGCCTTGTTTTCTCACCAGTAAAATGTCAGCAAGAGATTGATGATGTTCTGAAGGGTAAAGATCAGGCGTCGTATGAAGACAGACACAATTTGCCGTACACACTGGCTGTGATTCATGAGGTTCAGCGCGTCGCTAACACTGTACCACTAAGTGTGTTGCATTGCACCACAAGAGACACAGAGCTAATGGGCTACAGCATCCCAAAGGTGAGAAAACCTTTAGAGACTTAAAGGCTTCAAAGCAAACTGTTATAAATTCTAATAAACTGTTTCTCATTTGTCAGGGAACTGTAATCATTCCCAACCTCACTATTGTCCTAAAATTAGAAGGTCAGTGGAAGTTTCCTCATGAGTTCAACCCAGCAAACTTCCTGAATGAGCAGGGCCAGTTTGAGAAGCCTGAGGCCTTTATACCCTTCTCCACAGGTAACTGTTTTTAAGTATTCAAGAACAGCATTGAAACTGTAGTAAATGTTAGGATTTTCATAGATCACCATGCTGTCCTAACACTGATTAGGCAGCCCAAACTGCAAATTGTAACACTGTAAATCACAGTAGTTCTCACCGCTTCTTCAATTTCACTAAAACTCAGGTCTGATGGTGGCACTACAGCAATAGAAAATTCCTAAACAAGTCTATAAAGCCAAAAACTGCTATATTTTATTTAATTTTTTTGCAAATGACCAGAAATAGCTCAAAAGATTTTTCATCTCAGATATGAGTGAGTGTATAATTGATAAATAATTCATTTTATCTGTGTCTTAAGGCCTTTAATAACGCTTAAACCCCAACAGTTCATGCATGCTGCTATATTTTGTATTTTATTCTGTTCAGACAGGTCACTCAGTGCCAATTTGTTTTTTTTCCAGGTCCTCGTGTGTGTCTGGGTGAGGGTCTGGCACGTATGGAGCTCTTCTTGGTTTTTGTCACTCTGTTGAGGCGTTTTCAGTTTGTGTGGCCCGAAGATGCTGGGAAACCAGATTACACCTCTGTATTCGGACTCACTTTGACACCTAAACACTACAAAATGCACATCAGGTGGAGAGACATGGTTAAACAGTGAATTTCCTATTTCCAACTATTTTTAACAAGAACATTGTAATCTTTCAATATGGATCTACCATGAACTTTAAGAGGATGAATGGTGCTTTTCCACACAATACACGTCTATTGAAGTCTGAGACATTTCTTTGAGACATTCCTAAAAAACACATTGTGAAATAAATATTTTGCACAGCTCAGATGTTCACTTTGAAATGTATGTCTGAATTAAATATCTCAAAACGAAAGAAAAAATTAAACATCTCAAATTAGTAAATTATCTTTATCATAATAATAAGTGAAATATATTTTTTGAACAGTCACAATGCTGAATGTCTTTTACCTAGAGGAGGATTGAACAGAAAATAAGTATACTTTAGGTTTTTGAATATTGTGAATAGAGGTGCTGCTTTGTTAATAGGCAAGGCAGACAAATGCTTGGTGTCCCAGGGCAGATTGGCATCCACGAGGGCGCCAACTTTGAATCATCATTAGGCAGTGAGAAGTTTGCAATTACAGTGACAGCTCGCAAATTATTGTAAACATTATGTAGCCTATATCATTATGCAGCCTATGTCAGAGCCACATCATTTCTCCATTACTTTATTTTCCATACCTGCTTCACACACCGAAAAAAAACAGGCATTTTAACAGTCCTTAGTGACTGACATAACTGAACAAACTGATCACACATCTACTTTGTATTTAAAGCAGTGCACCCGTTTGTATGCAATGCAATAAAACGTGACTCGCAAAACTCTCGCATTAATTCTCAAGCGATTGAAACGAGCAATTATGTAGTCTGCAGAACAAATAATAGTTGTAAAAGAAAGCGTTTTTTAGGTATTAGCCTATTAGGCTCATATGTTCTTGTTAGTAGCTTTGCTTTTCTGCCTGTGGTTTTCTGTCTAGATGGAGAACATTAAAAATGATCAGTCCGTGTTTAGAAAAATACGATAAACTATTTTATTGGTTATTTTCACTTAAACCAGCAAATATTACATATAATGATTTTTTATATATTTTTTCGGGTCCATATCTTACATTTCAAAGATCCATAATTCCCGCAACAGCTGAAATACATTTACCCGGCGTGACGTAGTTTCCGTTTGCGCTAAAGAAGTTTGTTTGTATCAGTTGTTTACCAGAATGTTGCAATCTCTCTGAGAAAGTCCCTGATATAAAGAGGCTACTTCACAAGTCTACTACACAAGCTCGTGTTGCTCGTGTTAAACAGAGGCACAGCAGTAAGCATGTTTGGGTTTTCGGTTCTTGTTTTAATATGCGTCTCTCTCGTCTTTTTCCTCATTCGTATCCAGAGGCCGAAGAATTTTCCTCCTGGACCTCCTCTTCTTCCTATATTTGGAAATCTGCTTCACATCAACCTGGCAAATCCTTTAAAGGATTTTGAAAGAGTATGGCTTATTACTTCTCATCTTGAGGTCCAACTTTTCTTCTTTTTTGTGAAATATTTGTTTTTGTTTTGCTTTTAAGCTTGCAGAAAAATATGGGGAAATTTTCAGCCTGTACACTGGATCGAGGCCAGCGGTTTTTCTGAACAGTTTTGAGGTTATTAAGGAAGCTCTGGTTACCAAAGCTCAAGACTTTTCAGGTCGACCTCAAGACTTCATGATCAGTCATCTTACGGGGAATAAAGGTATGACTCCTATAAATAAATAACTCCTACAAACTGTTCTAGATGTCAAAGAGAGTAGTTCTGGGTCTCAGAAATGATTTCATCATTTTCAAGGTGTTGTGTTGGCTGACTATGGACCCCTTTGGAAGGACCATCGACGCTTTGCTCTCATGACCCTGAGGAATTTTGGTCTAGGGAAGCAGTCAATGGAGGAGAGAATTCTGTTGGAAATTTCACACATTGTTGATTACCTTGACAAAAACACAGGTATTAATTTGGGATTTCATTTTCTTGGAGACGACTTCTTCTTCCCCCATCCCCCCAGAGTTTGGTTTGGTAATTACTTAATGTTTTGTCTTTATTGACATTGGTACAGGAAAAACAGTGGAACCTCATATTATGTTCCACAATATTGCATCAAATGTTATAAACCTGGTTCTGTTCGGACGCCGTTTTGATTACAACAATGATTTTCTTCGCTGCTACATTCAGCGCATTGCTGAGAGTTTAAGGATCCTCAATGGACCCTGGAACATGGTGAGGTCTTAGATCAGAACATCTTGGCTGTGTTTGAAATTGCATAGCTGCTTACCGCACAGTATACAGTACATACTGGCTACTACATTTTTAATAATGGTGTGTAAGGCAGTATATACTATGCTATTTCTTTTTTAAGGTAGTGTGCTATAATGTTTTCACATGACATGAGCAGCATAATTATGTGCTTAGCACACAATAAAAGCCAAAAAAAAAAGTGCACTGTATGTACATTAATGTATTGCAATTGCTATGACAGTTATTTATCTGATCTTACAATGTAAAATACAATGCATCCATTACATTTTAACTCTGAAATAAATGTTTGTAAATGTTGCTGTGGTAACATCTGAATTAATATATTAGAGTAAAAAAGCTAATTTGAATTCGATTCACCAACAACAACCTACGTAATATATTTTCTTCGAGGTCTCAACCTTTGTATTCAAATGTTATTTTACAAACTTCTCCAAAACATGCCTTTTTTGTGAGCATCCATTATAAAACGCTGTATTTAATTTGGACAACTAAGTGAATGTAGTAAACCGTGTTTAATGAAGAATTTGAGTGTGCACTTTCACTGATTTTGCATATCAACATGCACATTAATTTAAGAACACCTAATCAACTATAAATGTTACATTTATAAGTGCTGTCTACCTCTAGTCTACTCAAGTCATGTCCATGCTCTTCACCCACCACCATATTTTTGAAGCTAAAACATTGTGTAGTGCGTTGCACTCTGGTCTCACACAGAGTCCTCAAATGTATACATCAGATTTGTGCATACTATAATGCATACTATTCATAGTATATTGCATACTGCTGAGTTAGTTGTGTGGTAGTATCATTCAAATGCATTATCATCTAGGTGTCCCATGCATATAAAAAAAATTGCATGCTATGCTATACTGAAGAAATGCTAAGAGTAGTATGATAGTATGGCATTTCAAACACAGCCCTTGTAAAATCACTTGCACTTTTTGTTAACTTTTTATGAGATTTTGGTTCTTTTCTAACAGATATACGACACACTTCCTTTATTGAGAATCCTGCCCCTGCCTTTTAAAAAAGCATTTGATAATGTAAAAATAATAAGTAGCATGAATCGGAAGATGATTGACGAACACAAGAGCACAAGAGTCCCAGGAGATCCAAGAGACTTCATCGACTGTTATCTGGATGAGCTTGATAAGGTGCCACTTTCTGCTGACAAAGAAATCTCTGAGAATACCTTGAGAATCTTTAAATGTTATAAGTGTACAACCACTTGAGACTCAGATAAATGATTTTTTTTTTTAATTCTCCAGGTAAAAAATGATGTTTCCACTTTTTCTGAAGACCAGCTCATCATGAACATTCTGGATATGAGCTTTGCAGGGACAGACACCACTTCTAACACCCTCCTCACTGCTTTCCTCTACCTCATGAACCACCCAGAGGTGCAAGGTTTGAACGCACATTAAATTTGTCTTCATTTATACCAGTTTGAGTTTTATTTGACATATGTAAATTTTTCATATTTTCAAAAGTATATTAGCAATGCTAGCGCCTCAAAAGGAGCTTGGACATTCAAACACAGGCTTGTTTTCTCACCAGTAAAATGTCAGCAAGAGATTGATGATGTTTTGGAGGGTAAAGATCAGGCGTCTTATGAAGACAGACACAATATGCCGTACACATTGGCTGTGATTCATGAAGTTCAGCGCGTCGCTAACACTGTACCGCTAAGTGTGTTGCATTGCACCACAAGAGACACAGAGCTAATGGGCTACAGCATCCCAAAGGTGAGGAAACCTTCAAATAGACTAAACCGTTTTATATTTAAAAACAAATTTAAACTACTTCTGATTTGTCAGGGAACTGTAATTATTCCCAACCTCACTATCGTCCTAAAAGAAGAAGGTCAGTGGAAGTTTCCTCATGAGTTCAACCCAGCAAACTTTCTGAATGAGCAGGGCCAGTTTGAGAAGCCTGAGGCCTTCATACCCTTCTCCACAGGTAACCGTTTTGAAAAAGCCATGGACATTTGTTTAACAAATGTACTTGAATATGCTTTAATTGATAATATTGCTTGCATTTTAAATACAGTTGCATCTCCTACACGTCTCCGCACATGATTCGGTGTGGTAAATTCAAGTGCCTGAAGTGACTTTAGGATTGTCACCTTATTTTCAGAAATTGACTTTGGAAAATGTATCAAAGCAGATTTATTATTATTATTATTATTATTATTATTATTATTATCATCATCATCATCATTCTTCATCATCATCATCAATATGTTTAATATGTAACCTACTGAAATCACTTTAATGTACATTTTTACAAGAGAAGATATGTCAATGATACTCTCCCTTCCAATAATAGTTTGGTTGCTTGCTATATGGACTAACTTATCATTTATAAGTCAAGCTGAAATATACGAGTTACAAAATAATGCCAAAATTCTCTATTTTCAAAAATTATTCCTTAATGCTCGTTAATAGCGATTTATCCCGAGTGATGGCGGCATCGAGTGGCATTGATGAATATTTACCTGAAAGTCTTAGAAAAGTCATGGAATTTTAGTAGCGAAAATGTGTATGAACCTTGCCTGTTGTAATTGCTAGGATGTTCTTAGTTTGTCATGCTTCCCGAATACTGACTAAACTGTAAGTCGTACCAGTTTAAAACTTCATAGATGGGGTGGTTTCTTCCATTCCTGAATGTCACAAAGGCTCACCCCAATCATAAACTCAATCACTCATAATAAAGCGCCAATCTAGCAAAATTCAGGCATTTTGCATTTCTTGGAAATTCTAGTAACCTTCATAGGGAGACTCAAAAATCAGCCACTGGGAGGCATCATTGCATTTCATAAGTGATTAAAGGTGACATCGGATGCTTATTTTTCACAAGTTGATAAGTCTTTAAGGTCTTAATGAAAAGTCTTACTTTGGTTAAATCTCTGAATGGTAGTGTAAATAAACACCCTTTACCATTTATCATAAATGCCTCAGACCACAGTGAGCTATTTTATTTTAGATCTCTTTAAATCCCCCATCCTTTCAGAGGCTGAAGGATCATGGCTATGTTTAAGTCTACCAATTCAGTCTTGAGAGCCTAAACCAGTGCACCACACACGACTCTTAACCAAAGCTTGAGCTTCTGTTGAATTTTGTCCTTATCACTGATATATTATAGAGAATTTGAAGCCGTTTCCATTCTGACAAAGTGTGAGATTGTGCCAGGCTGTCTCTCATGTGTATAATTGCTTGACATTGCAGCCCACCATTATCAATGCAACATGAATTCAAACAAATGCCCTTAAAGCTCTTGAACCCCAGTAGTTTATGCTTGTAGTTATATTTTGTAAATTATCCTGCATTTACTTTTTCTCCAGGTCCTCGTGTGTGTCTGGGTGAGGGTCTGGCCCGTATGGAGCTCTTCTTGGTTTTTGTCACTCTGTTGTGGCGTTTTCAGTTTGTGTGGCCCGAATATGCTGGGAAACCAGATTACACCCCTGTATTCGGGCTCACTATGACACCCAAACCCTACAGAATGCACATCAGGCTGAGAGACACGGTTAAACAGTGAATCTTAATGCTGACATATATAAAAGTTGCATATAAATAACGGTCAGCTTCTGGAGGTAAAAATTCCATTCCTTTTCTCCAGATGCTATTTTTTATCTAGAACATGTTAATATTTCAATGTGGATATGCCATGAATGATGTATCTTAAATGTAGTTTTGTTAATTTGGGATTTTCTACAAACACAATAAATGTCTAATCAATCTCATTTCTTTGATGCATTTCTAAAATCATCCTTTTGTGAAATAAATCATGTCTTTGCACAGCTCAGATGCTCACTTTGAAAAGTACATCTGAAGAGAAAACATTTTGAACTAGATAACTATAATTAAATTACATTTTATCATAGTAGTAAGTCACAATGCGGAATTTCTTCTACCCAGAAGTGGACTTAAACACCCATACAGAAAATAAGTGTACTTCAAGTTAACATAATTGAAAGTATTCTGGTTGCTCTTTAACATTTTAAACAAAAGATTTGTGACCAACAACTAGTTTTTACAAGACCCACACATTAAAAAAACTGCATGTCTAAATGGTGCATTAATCATAGCATAACAAAACGTCTTAATCAGATTTGATGTTAAAAAAATTCAGATCAGTGAGGATGACGTGCGTCAGATCTTCAGGAAACAGAAGAGAAGGAAAGCACCAGGCCCAGACGGTGTCTCACCAGCCTGTCTGAGAACCTGCGCTGGCCAGCTGGCCTCCATTTTCTCACAGATCTTCAACAGATCACTGGAAGAGTGCACAGTTCCATCCTGCTTTTAAGCGTTCCACGATCATCCCAATCCCGAAGAAACCAAAGATCACAGGACTCAATGACTACAGACCTGTTGCCTTAACATCTGTGGCCATGAAGTCATTTGAAAGACTGGTGCTAGCATATCTGAAGAACATCACTGGACCCTCTGCAGTTTGCCTATAGAGCAAACCGGTCTGTGGATGATGCAGTCAACATGGGACTGCATTATACCCTAGAACATCTAGACAAACCAGGGAACTACGCAAGGATTCTGTTTGTGGACTTCAGTTCTGCCTTCAACACCATTGTCCCATCATTGCTCGAGTACAAACTGACCCAGCTCTCTGTTCTTAGCTCTGTCTGTCAATGGATCATCAGCTTTCTGACAGATAGACAACAGCTAGTCAGAATGGGCCAAAATCGCATACGACAGCCGCACCATCAGCACCGGCACCCCCCACAGGGATGTGTCCTCTCCCCACTACTCTTCTCCCTATACACCAATGACTGCACTGCAAAAGACCCCTCCATCGAGCTCCTGAAGTTTGCGGATGACACTACTGTTATCGGCCTCATCTGGAACAGTGACGAGTCTGCATACAGACAGGAGGTGGAGCAGCTGGCTTTATGGTGCAGATGCAATAACCTGGTGCTGAACACGCTCAAAACGGTGGAGATGATAGTGGGCTTTAGGAGAAACCCTCCTGCACTCCCCCCACTCACCATCATGAACAGCACTGTGGCTGCAGTAGAGTCATTCAGGATCATTCACCATCTCTCAGTATCTGAAGTGGGACATTCATATAGACTCTATTGTGAAGAAAGCCCAGCAGAGACTGTACTTCCTCCGTCAGCTGAGGAAGTTCAACCTGCCTCAGGAGCTGCTTGTACAGTTCTACTCAGCTGTCATCCAATCCATCCTCTACACTTCAATCACTTTCTGGTTCGGCTCAGCTGCCAAAACCGACCTCC
>CAIGQW010054212.1:10579411-10622855 GCA_903798125.1 Danio choprae | reverse complement strand
ATATATAACAAATCTGTACATGCATTACATACAATGTGTGTACATACATACATCTGTACGTACACACATCCAGAGCTGATGTTGAATGACTGATTGCATCTCTGTTTAATGTTCGTTGTCTTTTTCATATTTATTTCGTGTTGTCACTATGTACACTGGAAGCTTCTGTAGCCAAAACAAATTCCTTGTGTGTGTGTGCGTGCGTGCGTGCGTGCGTGCGTGCGTGCGTGTAAGCACACTTGGCAATAAAACCAATTCTGATCTTTGTACTCCCCAGATATTTTCCAGACCAAACGCTCTACAGAAGTATGTTAAAAATGGTTAAATCTTATGAAACACTGGATTTTTACTGGCAGCTAGACATTTGAGGGTATTATATTTGTTAGTGATATAGTGAAAATTATTGTCAGGTATTCATTTCTAAAACTTTTATTTGGAATCGTTATAAGATTTTCACTATTTCCATCAGAACCAGTAGTATAATAAGCTTATAATGCTTGCCAGTTTGACTACACAATACTTTTTCATTTTCTTTGCATGCATACTCTGCAGTAAAATGTGGAAAAGATGTATATTTGTAAGATTTATTTTTGCCTTTTATTATGACAGGACAGTAGATATTGACAGGAAATAAAGAGAAAGAGAACAAGTGGGATTGGGAAAGGTCTGCAAATCCAGATTCGAACTAGGTAATCGCTGCTAAATTAAAATATATATTTTAACAAAACTTTAAAAATATATATATTTTAACATATGTTTTATACATACTAAAAGTCCACAGTTAGAATGGTCTCAAATGTTCAGCCGTACACACTGGCTGTGATTCATGAGGTTCAGCATGTCGCTAACACTGTACCGCTAAGTGTGTTTCACTGCACCACAAAAACACAGAGCTAATGTGCTACAGCATCCCAAAGGTGAGAAAAACTTTGAAAAGACTTAAAGGCTATTATTCTTCAAAATAAACTGTAATCAAATGTTTCTTGTTTGTCAGGGAACTATAATCATTCCCAACCTCACTATTGTCCTAAAAGAAGAAGGCCAGTGAATGATGTATCTCACATTCTTGGTTTCCTCATGAGTTCAACCCAGCAAACTTCCTGAATGAGCAGGGCCAGTTTGAGAAGCCTGAGGCCTTTATACCCTTCTCCACAGGTAACTGTTTTTAAATATTCAGCAATGAACTTTTCCAATTGGACAACTCTAAAAGTTGTCATTTACCAATTGGGTGTGGCCAAATATACCAAAATGCTTATAAATCCTAAACTAAACTTCACAAAATCAGGGTCTGGTATGAAACGGAAATCTGCTGTTTTCTATTGCAAATGATCAGATTTGGCAAAAAACATTTTTATTCCTGATATAAGGCCTTTAAGCGCTTGAACCCCAATAGTTTATGCTTGCTGTATTTTGTCATTTATACTGCATTCAATGCCACTTTGATTTCTCCAGGTTCTCGTGAGGGTCTGGCACGTATGGAGATCTTCTTGGTTTTTGTCACTCTTTTGCGGCGTTTTAAGATTGTGTGGCCCGAAGATGCTGGGAAACCAGATTACACTCCTGTATTCGGGCTCACCTTGACACCCAAACCCTACAGAATGCACATCAGGCGGAGAGACACAGTTCAACAGTGAATCTTAATGCTGACAGTGCTGCTGTATATAAAGTCTGTTGGCTTTTTTTTTTACTATTTCAATAACATTGTAATCTTTCATAATGGATCTACCATAAACTTCAAGATGATGAATGATGTATCTCACATTCTTGATTTTGTCTTTTCCACAAACACAATGAAGCTGTAATTAATCTAAGACATTTTTTAACCTTTTCTAGATAACATCCTAGTTTTGTGAAATACATCTCTTTGTAAAGCTGATGTTCACTTTGAAATGTATGTCTGAATTAAAGCATTAAAGACACACAACATTGATAAATCTGTCATCATTTACTCTTTACTTTCTTCTACAAATGCTTGCACCCACTGACTTTCATGGAATTCTTTTCCTACTATGGAAGTCAATGGGTGAACTATGCATTTAAGAGTATCTCATTGTTGAGTATCTTCTATACCCAGAAGTGTATTTAAAGACCATTTGATCTGATAATCACAGTTACAAAAATATATAAGTTAATTGTCTTAATTATATTTAAGTAAAGTTCAAGTTTCTGATACTTCATGTCTATGGTTTGGGCATTGCTTTGAGGTATACACTTGTGTTTGTTTGTAAGTAAACCTAAGGTTATACTTAAAGTTTACTGTTATTTTTTATAATAACTGTATTACATAAGTACACAACTATGTTTTCATAGGTATACAGATTTATATTTTTAAATATGCTCAAAAATAATCAGTCAATGATTTCGGCTAAGATAAGCTAAAAGTGCCCCCACCAGTCTCAGAGATCAGCTGAAGGGATTCAGAAAAAGGTCAAACTCAACTCTTTAACTCTAAGGGACTTGTAAAACGAGTCTATTTCCAAAACAAAACAACAAGAAAAAACAGTGGAGTGCTCTTTTAAGGTATCACTTATAATGTAACAAAAGACCCTTAGTTTTTTTTTTTGTATCATTTATTTCTATTGCTCTGTAGCTACACTGTAGCTTTGCTTTATATAAATTTGTATAGTATTTGTTTTTCCTACTATGAAGGTCAATGGTTACAGGTTTCCAGCTTTCTTCAAAATATATTCTTTTCTAATGACAAAATTTCAATATTTGGGTAAACGATCCCTTTTTAATAATCTATTAAACTAATATTCAGAATGGTATAAAAACAAATACCTACTACAACCCAGGTATACTCAGAATACCTAATTATATTTAAAGTATATCTAGTATAGGCCAAAAATATATTTCGAGTTTTGTGTAATACGGTGTAATTTTAAGTTGATGAGAAGTTGACTGAACAATTTTATTATGCTCATTTTTAGTTGAAACGATCTACTATTTAATTCAATTCAAGTTTATTTATATAGCGCTTTTTTACAATGTGGATTGTGTCAAAGCAGCTTAACATGTTCTAGTCAAGTCCAGATTTCAGAGTTGAAGTTCAGTTTAGTTTAGTTCAGTTCAGTTCAGTGTGGTTTAAATTTTACTGCTGAAAGTTCAATCACTGAAGAGCAGTGGAGAAGCTGCAAGTGGGTAGGGCACTGGCGGTAGGTCAGGCTGGCCCACAGGATCAATGGGTGGACTCGTTTGTTACTGTGGCTTTTCAGGAATCAGTCTCATGCACTCCATTTCTCCATGACCACCACAGCATCAGCTCGGGATACGGCCTGGTCCAGGATACCTTGGGATCATCTCTTCACAGGTCATGGATCGCATCAATGGCGCTGCAAAGTCTGTAGGGGTCTCGGGATGAGTATCCCCAGGTGGAAATAGAAAATAAAGAAAATAATTAGCGTAGCTGCTGTTTATAGTGTATTTAAACCAGAAAGAAAATGGATTGTTATAGATGAAAATAGCAGTTATATAAACAAACATGTAATGTCTGGTGCATTAAGACAGGAGGAGTGTGTTCTACATGTGGTTGTCAAGCCAGCTCACCTGAGTGGAGCACACTCATGCATCATACCATTATGCGATGCATTGAGTGTATGCTTTACTAAAAAGATAGGTCTTTAATTTCGTTTTAAACTGAGAGAGTGTGTCTGAGCCTCGGACATTATCAGGAAGGCTATTCCAGAGTTTAGGAGCCATAAATGAGAAGGCTCGACCTCCTTTACTCGACTTTATTCTAGGTACTACCAGAAGCCCTGAGTATTGAGATCTTAAAGAGCGAGTTGGATTTTAGCGAGACAGAAGGTTGGTTAGATAAACAGGAGCTAGATTATTTAAAGCTTTATAGGTAAGAAGCAATATTTTCTAATCAATACGGAACTTAACAGGCAGCCAGTGTAAGAAGGATAAAGGCATTACTAAAGCTCACTGAAACTTTTTTCTTTTCTTTGGATACTCTCATTATTCCCAACTTTTCCTTCAGTGCTGTTTGACAAGGACAAGTGGAAACTTCCTCGTGTGTTGAATCAAGCAAACTTCCTGAATGAGCAGAGCCAGCTGGAGGAATTCTCTGTTGAAAAGATAACATTGTCTGTTTTTACGTGCATTATTGTTTTGTCATTGTAAATTTATATCACATACGATTTGTGTTGCTTTGGCGAATCTTTTTAGAACACGTCAGTAATGGATCATTATAAATCTCTTTCCATGTCCTTGTACTTGTCTTGGGGAGGATGGAGATCAACCCTGTTGTGGCAGTATTTTGCTTCTGATGTTTTGCTCAAGTTGATTTAAATATGCTTTTAATATTTTTCTTTTACTAAAAAAATAAAAATTATATAGTAAAGATATGGTAAAAAAAAGATGATCTTCTATTGTAATAGCCATAGAAATGTATTTAAAGTACAGTTTAAATTAATGTTATGTCCACTTACAAGTGTATGAAAACTACAAAGCTTTTTAAAAAAATATATTCTTAGTAAAATATACTTATAGTAAATATTATAGTGAACCACTATAGTAAAGTGTTTATTCATTCATTAATTTTCCTTCAGCTTAGTCCCTAATTTATCAGGAGTCGCTACAGCAGAATAAACCGCCAACTTATCCAGCATATGTTTTATGCAGTGCATGCCCTTTGAGCCGCAACCCAGTACTGGGAAACACCCATACACTCTTACATTTACACACACTCATACACTATGGCCAATTTAGTTTATTCAGTTCACTTATACTGCATGTCTTTGGATTGTGGGGGAAACCAGAGCAACCGGAGGAAACCCACACAAACAAGTGGAGAACATGCAAACTCCACACAGAAATGCCAACTGCCCCAGCCAGGGGCTCGAACCAGGGACCTTCTTGCTGTGAGGCGACAGTGCTAACCACTATATATTACAGTATTTACAGCTAATGAATACTCCAGTATTCTCTAGTATTAGTCAACTGATAAACTGTAATAAATACTGTAGTTTACTTAAATGTTTACTACAGTAAGCTGTGGTGTATTGTAGGCCAGTAGCCTACTCAATATTAGGAAACGACAGTATTGGTCTATTTGTTTATATTACTATAGTTGTTGTGTTACTATAGCAACTATAGAATGACGACAACAGATGAAGTACTTTACTATAGTAGCTATACTTTAAAAACACACTTATTGTTCCACGTGAGATGTGCTACAAACATTTACTAAGGGCTGATAGATTGCTTCTTATCAAAATATACAGATAGCTCGACGTGTACGTTGGTGTTAAAGTCTAACTACCTTAATATTAAATAAAGCATCCGTTTTGTTGAGAATTATGTCGCTTATTCTTTCTGCAGTTCTCTCACGCATGTGTAATAGGGGGCGCCAGTGCACAGAACTGTGTTTGTTTTTTCCACACACTAGAAGAAGAAGAGGAAGAAGAAGAAGAAGAAGTGACCAGTGCTTCTTATCACATGGAGGCATTATAGGAAAATATATTATCATTTTAAATTGTACTTTTGTGTTGTCGTCACTATAAAACAATAGACTTTAATCACTCACCGACGGGTTTGCGTTTTAAAGAAATGGCGACGGAAGCAAAAAGACCAAAGGTAGATTTTAAAATATACTTGATCTTGAGGCACAGATGTTTTAGAGTTAGTGTGTTTATTAATGTATGGCTTCAGACAGGCAGGGTTGGGCAAAAATACATTGAAATGTATTTTAAAATAAAATACCAAATGTGTATCAAAATAAACTACAAAATACAGCAGCCACAAATGTATCAAAATACATTACTGTGTTTTTGTTTTTTGAAAATACTACAAAATACTTTTACAAAAGAAGCATGACATTTCTTTGCAAATCTTCCATCGATTAGACCTATTCTATCAATCCCTTCCCCATTAAACTGACGTGGTGAAGTAAACAATGTCTGATAGCAAATGTGGCCATTAAAATTGACATCATCTCTGTACATTGATTATTCAACCTCTTAATATTTTAAATGGGTGTTAAATAAAGAGTTAATTAAAAAATTTTGTTCACAGAATGTTTTAGAAATCTAGTTTTTTTGGCTATTGAACTCTTGTAAAACTCAATGTAAAAACTGTATTAGGAGTTTTTGATTATTAAATATTTGTGTTTCAGATGTTGTGACATCTTAAGGCTTACATCTTCCCTCTTCATTAACTATACAGTGGACCTACTGATCAACTACTTTCATTTGAAACAGTCAATGAAGAATTGTAGGAATCGCCACTGTAGGACTTATTTTTATGTTGTTTGTTTTAACGACCGGGCGACGCGGTGGCGCAGTGGGTAGCACAATTGTCTCACAGCAAGAAGGTCGCTGGTTCAAGCCTCGGCTGGGTCAGTTGACATTTGCGTGTGGAGTTTGCATGTTCTCCCCGTGTTGGCGTGGGTTTCCTCCGGGTGCTCCGGTTTCCCCCACAAGTCCAAAGACATGCGGTACAGGTGAATTGGGTAAGCAAAATTGTCCGTAGTGTATGTGTGGGAATGAGTGTGTATGGATGTTTCCCAGTGATGGGTTGCGGGTGGAAGGGCATCCGCTGTGTAAAACATATGCTGGATAAGTTGGCGGTTCATTCCGCTGTGGCGACCCCAGATTAATAAAGGGACTAAGCCGAAAAGAAAATGAATGAATGAACGACAAACATTTAGTATCAGCAATCCATCCAAAACAACTATTATTTGTACAGTATTCCCTTTCTCCTAAGATTTTTTAAATTCTTCTTTAGATGGAAGAGTCATCAACATCTAAAGCACCAATCAGAGGGTGCATTTATATGATGTCCTGATGTAGATTTCTTACAAAGTATTTTACAGTATTTTAAAAATACAAAAATACAAGACACTGAAGTATTTTGATACAAAATATTTAGCCATTTTCATCAGCCCTATCAAATACAAATGACAAAATACAATTTTTTATTTTAAAAACGTATTTGAAATACATGCATCATAAATACTGCCCATCCCTGCAGACAGGTGATGAGAAGTGTGTGCTGGAGCCTCTGAACAAGTTCTTGCTGTGGTGTGAAAGTGTGCAGCTCACGCTCAGCGATAAGGTAATGTGTGTGTGTGTGTGTGTTTATAATTATTATACTTAAATACAAAAAAAATAATATAATGTATGCATATTTGATATACATATCATATATATATATATATTAATGTTGTATGCATGTATGATGTTATGCATATATTAATGTTGTTATTGTGGTACGTTAGAATTAATATTCATTCAGATTTACATTATATTATAAAATATTTTTTTTTCAGATGTTAAACAATTAAATATTTATAATGTTAAATCAACTAAATTAAATTCTAAATTCATATTTAAAAAAGGATTTCTAGTCAACATCTATAATAGTCAGAGGCATTTTAGTTTCATTTGTATAATATTATTTTGTGTTGTATTATTATTTTAAAATAGATTTTTATATTTAAAGTTTTTATGTTTAATATTGGGCGTCACGGTGGCGCAGTGGGTAGCACAATCGCCTCACGCTGGTTCGAGCCTCAGCTGGGTCAGTTGGCATTTCTGTGGGGAGTTTTCCTCCGGGTGCTCTGGTTTCCCAAATCCAAAGACATGCGCTATGGAAAATGTAGCCACTAGCCATTGACTTTTTTAGTATTTTCTTTTTCTGCTATGGATGTCTACCGGTTTCCAACATTTTTCAAAATGACTTGTTTTGTGGATTTTAAACATGTTTGAAACAAGTAAATGGTGAGGCAATATTAATTTCTGTGAATGTGAACTCACTTTAAGTACAAAATACTTGATTATACAAGCTCTTGTCATGATGATAAACTTAAGATATTTACTCACCACAGCATACTTTAATTTCTGTAGGTGTACTTGAGTAAAGAGGGTACAGCAGCAGAATATGGTATGCTTGCCAAAGAGGACATTGAAGAGGGACACGTCCTGTTCTCCATTCCCAGAGATGCTCTTTTGCATCAGGACACTACCAAAGTCAAAAAAGTGCTGGAAGAAGGTATGGAAACATTCAGGTTTATTCAAAATCCACCTTCTGTAGCAGTTTTGTAGCCTCCATATCTTGAATTCATGTTTGTTTTCTAGGAAAGAAACGTTTAGAGAGTGCATCAGGCTGGGTTCCTCTTCTTCTGAGTCTCCTGTATGAGTACACTTCTTCAACATCCCACTGGAAGCCATATTTGTCTCTCTGGCCAGATTTTAGGACTCTGGATCAACCCATGTTCTGGTGAGAACTTTAAGATATCCTTCACGGATCCTACGGATTATTATGGTCATGATGTTTGAGTTTTGACAGTCCAAGGAGGAGAAAAATAATCTCCTTGAAAATACAGGAATCCAAGCAACATGTTAAAACATGTTAGCCATGTGCTAAAACATGCTAGAAATGTGTTAGCAACATGGAAACGTTCAATTCTTAGTCATGATATTTGTGTTTCAACAGGAATTCCAGCAACATGGTGAAATATGTTAGCCATATGCTAAAACATGATAGAAATGTGTTGCTATATCTTACTAAAACATGTACATTTATCTAGGTTTTAACAAAAGGCTAACATGCTTTGACATGTTGTTAGAATATCTGTGCCTTGATTTTTAGATGTTCAAAACCGTCTGTAGAGATTTGAACATGTTTTAGCACATAGGACATATTTCTAGGTTAATTAACATGTTATTAACACATTTCTAGTTCTGGTTTTAGTGCATTGCTTTTAGTAAAGTTGATAGAATTTGTCACAATTCACCTCAGACCTTGTTTGCTAGCAGGTTTTAACAAATGGCTAATATGTTTTACCATGTTGTTAGAATTCCTGTGCCTCTATGCTTAGTCCTTTAACAGAAAAGGTCAGAGGAGGAGTGTGATAAATTCTAGCAACTTGTTAAACGTGATGCACTAAAACCTATTAGAAATGTGTTAATGACATGTTAATGAACCTAGAAACATGCTAAACACATTAGCCATGTGCTAATCATACTTAAAACGTGTTTTTACATCTTTATAGTCTGTGTTATGAAGGTCTGAGGATTGTTGATTAGCATAGAAACATGCTAAACGCATTAGCCATGTGCTACAACACATTACGTTTATTGGAATCATGATGCCTGTGTTTTGAAGGTCTGAAGATGAGCGTGATACACTCCTGAAAGGCACAGGAATTACTGAGTCGGTCGCCACTGATCTGAGAAAACTCCAGGATGAGTACAATAGCGTAGTCCTCCCCTTCATGAAGTCCCATCCTGACCTGTGGGACCCTGAGAAGCACAACCTGGAGCTCTACAAGAGCCTCGTCGCATTTGTTATGGCCTATAGGTGATGAATCTCATACATGCTAATTAGCAGCAGAATTAGCTTGAATGTAAATATTAGCTGCATCATTTCCTAACATTTCCTCTTCTCAGTTTCCAAGAGCCTGTAGAAGATGATGATGATGATGATGAAGAAGATGACGAAAAAGAGCCAAACCTTCCAATGATGGTGCCAATGGCTGACATGCTGAATCACGTTTCCAAGCACAATGCCAATCTGGAATACACTCCTGTATTATTATTATTATTATCTATCTTTATGTTTGTTTATTGTGGTGGATGCTTCGATCTCTCACAGCTTATGTCTTTAGGAGTGTTTGAAGATGGTGTCGATACGGCATATTGGGAAGGGTGAGGAGGTGTTCAACACATACGGGCAGATGGCAAACTGGCAACTCCTCCACATGTATGGATTTGCGGAGCCATTTCCCAACAATATCAACGAAACGGCAGATATCAAGATGGCTAGTGTGTACAAAGCTGCAGAGCAAGGTGACACTTTTGAATGCTTATCAAAGTTGTGTAGAGCGCAGAATGAAGCTTCTTAACATGTTTTTTAAATGACAATTACAGTGGCACGAAGTAAAGCAGATCAGCAGCTCTTAGAGGACAAATGGAAGATGTTGTGTGAGATGGAGGTTGTTGGAGAGAAAGGGGTCTTTATATTTGGCCAGTCTGGCTCTTTAACTTATCATGAGCTCCACACCACACTGAAGGTAAACATTTCATTCACATGACAAAATGTTATTCAATTTTGTAGAAGTAAATTAATACTTCTATTCAGCAGAGACACATTTAAGGTTGTCAAAACAGACAGTAATGAAGCTTATAAGGTTACAAGAGAAGTTTTGAACTTTAAATAAGTTCATAATAAAACTACGATACTCACAAATACAAAAATATATCCATTTATTAGTAAAATGCTTAATTTGATCTATTTTTGGCCATCAAGTCATATCTGCATCCAAAAAACTATGCTTAATTGAGACTAAAATCAGACACAGCATCAGAAACATATTTTCACTCCTCACTTCAGATGTTCAAGTTCAAGCATTTGAACTCCCTTCTGTACAGTGAAATGGCTTAGCACCGAATGAGACCGAAATTATATTACTTTACAGTATCCATTACATACAATTATTGCAGTGTTCATTAGCATTCCATTTTAAACACATTTATTCTTATGAAAATACTTGAGATGGTTTAAAGAACAGATAATCCATATAAAGTTTAACTACTTCAGTCGTTTTCTTCCCCAAGCCATCTATCTGCATTTTTAATGCATGAAAGTCATAAGTTTTATTACTCCTTTAAGTCTTGCTTGTGCTTTAACTTTATGCGTGGGCGCCCTCTGGTGTTGATTATGAATGCATTTATCACTTTAAAACAAACTGTATTTATTTAAAAATATATAGCTTAGATATGTCCAGATAGTATTGTCATATAGTACTATATGTTATGAAAACTTTATAATTTCATTGCAAAATTGTAATGCTGCATTTTTGGTCTAGGTCCTGTGTATGTCTTTCCAAAATTTTAAGGACTTCCGTAAAAATGAAGGCTGGGAGGAAGATGATGAGGATGACGATGATAAAATGGAGCAGGATTTAAGTTTTGAAGGACTGGCTAGTTTGTCCGTGCAGTGGAAACGTCTCCTGCATGCGGCAGCTGCTGTGACGCTGGACTCTTATAATGAGGATGTCGAGACAGACAGGAGGCTGATGGAGGATCAGAGAGCTCTGGCTGAACTCAGCAGTAGAGAGAGGAGAGCTCTGTATGTGCGCCTCGGTCAGAAGAACATCCTGCATCGAATACAGCAGCTCACCAAACATGCATCTTAAAGTATGCTTTGCACTAACATTCTTATACAGTGCTGAAATTGCATTCTGGGAAACATTGTGTTGGTGAAACATTTCTGTAACAATTGCAAATTTAAAGTCAGTTTACATATGCATTTGGCAGACATTTATCAAATTACGTATTTGTATTTTGCAGAAAATAAGGCTGTGTTCACACATGGCAGATTTGGATTGATTAAAACAAACTCTGGCAAAACTCCATTATCAAGTCAACCATTTTCCCCGTTTTTTTTGTTGAAATGCCACTAAAGAGAAGTTCACATTACTGTAACATTTCAAATTCAAGAAGGCCTATTGTAAAGCATTAAGGGAACACACTTTTTTGGGAAACAATTTTACAAGTCACCCATTTGGGAAACAATCAAAAAACAAAGCAATGCAAATTCCTATTGGACCGACCAAACCTTTACAGTCCGTCACTTAAAACCTTGTTTTTTTTTTTTTTTTAATCTGCATTACATGATCTGTTCAAAACATTAGCACAGAAAATCAAATGACAAGCAAGCAAACGTGCAGTTCAAGTGTTTAATGCAGTAACTACAGAATGCATACATACAGGAAATAAGTAGCGGAACTAAAGGCAACTACAAAGTACTACAAAATACAACACGCGGACCAATACATTTACAAAACATTCGAAATCCTTACAAAATGAGCTGTATTGGTCCTTTTTTTTGTTCTGCAAGTTGAATCTTTGTACAAACTCCGAAGATCCAATTTACCAACAAATTTCTGAATATTTCCACAATTGTACAAGTGCCAAGGAGAACCTCCAACCCAAGATTTGTTTCCTCACAGGTGCAAACCAGTGACCCCCCACCCCCTCCCTGCAGTCCAGGACGTCGGTCCGATCCTATCAGCTCACCGCACTGATAGCTCTCCCCTTAAAAACCAAACCAGAAAAATAAAAAGGAAATAAAACAAGACCGCTTTCCTCAGCCACTACTACCAAGCTTCCAAACAAAAGTCAATCAGTCTTGAAGGCAAAAATAATTTATGGAGAGTTAGGGGGAGCCGAAGAGCAATGAGTGAAATGTGCTCAAGCTTGTGCCTCAGTTTCAACAAAATAACTCAATCTGCTTCTTTAATGTCCCTTTTTAATATTTACATTGAACATTTTAACTTGTTGAGGGAGGGAAAAAAAGAAAACCAAAACCAAAACTCCTCAGGTCAGATACCACCCAGTGGCAGGCAAGCAGGAATCCAGTGCTGGCTGTGTGTCGATCAGACGTGCAGGGCCATTGGTGGGGCAAATGAAGGGTTGGGGAGAGGGAGAGCTCTCTCTCTGGGCACAGGAACAGGTCCTGCAGCCTAACTGGCACCTGTTCCCTCCATCACCTGCTGGGCCTGTTTCTGCCCCATACAGCACTGAGCCACCGACTGGAACAACCTGCAGACAGACCAACAAAAATGCATTTCTTCTCTCACAAAATAGCAAAGATGTGTTTATGTCATAGACATCCCTTACTTCTCGATCTCTGGGGCGCAGTGCACAAAATCATGGCTCCAGAACTTGAAGGCAGGGTTCTTGATCAGCTCAATGAAGGTGATGAGCAGACCCCACGGGTGGGGCCTGTTCACAATCAGCCTCTCCAGCAGGACCCTAAACGACACCATCACTTGTTAGCTAACAGACAAGTACTTAAAAGCACTTTAAAACAGAGGTAACCAATATACCTGGTGATCTGCTCTTGAATGGCTTCAGCGTTGGCCTCGGCAAACAGATACAGCATGGTACAGCTGAAGTAGTGTGTGTGGCTGTTTGGATAACGCAGCTGATTGGCTATCGCATTTAGGAACAGATAGCGACCTGGGAGGAGAGCAAGTCACAATGTAAACTAAAGCCAAATGAAGTGTATTTAAAAAAAAAAAAAAAAAAAAAAAAAAAGGCTGAACACATTCTGCATCTCACCCTCAGTGTCTAGATCGACTGCGAGGTTCTGGAAGATGTCCATGTGTGCCGAGTGTGTGATGGTGCTCATGGAGGGAGTGCTGCCCTTGTTGTGAATGTGGGCAATGGCCTGGGTTCCAACGTACAGCACCAGAGCGTTGATCAGCTGAATGTTGTAGCGGTTGCCTGGCTCATTGGACACCTGGAAAAATTATTGGAAACATTGGAATAATTATTCACTATAACTAGAGGAAGGAAAATGTATCTCTTTGTCAAAGAGCTGCATGGGATTATCCTGAAATGCAAAGTTTATTTCAGGAAATCAGTGGCATTTCCACATAACAAATTTCCAAAAAGAATCCTAAACAGAGGCAGCACATCAAAGCTATGGAGGTACCTTTAGAGTGGTGCCCTCTTACCTGCAGGTTGCTGCGCAGCTCAGAGAGGAAGGTGACAGGAGAGCGGGTCTTGAGGTAGGAGTCAAGATCCTTCTTAAACTGGGACGGCATCACACCAGTGAAGTTTGTGAGGATGCGGGGAGCGATGTTGATCTCACTCAGCATATCCACCTAGAGAAAATATCCAACAATTATTACATGTTCCACAACAGACCAGTCCCAATTGGCACCACAAACCACTTGTCACAAAATGCTACTTTGACTGTCGTGTTCAAGTCTTCAGTAGTTCGTCAAAAGAGTGCACATCGCAAAATGAAGAATGGGACACCCTACTGTCTCATGGACTTAACGGACATGCTCAAGTCTTTTTGAGCCTGAATTACAACAACATCAACGCATCACCATCACTACCTTCAGATTAGGGGTGAAGGGGTCAGGAAGCCTCATGTTGCGGGGAAAGGCACTCAGGATCAGATTCCTCAGCTGGATGCAGTTGGGTGGGATGACATCACAGAATCCATAATGGTAGTCGCACAGGAATTCTGGGAAGTCATGTAGCAAGACAAGCAGCACACGAAGTGTTCCCTTGGAGGAAAAAAAAATGCATAGTCACAAAATGAACCAAAAATACTAGACATGCTTTTGAAGTAGAGTTCATACCTTGTAAAGAATTTGCATAGGTTTGTTGAGTTCAACATTCCTTAGGAAGGGTGCAAGATATTTAAACAAGTCTATCAGCAGCTGGGCATACATAGGCCAACCCTGCAAAAGAAGACAGAAATGTTTTAGGAAGAAGTGTTCTGCAATAGACTGACATGGATATGAGATTAGGAGGGATATCAGGGATGTCTAATCTTGCTCCTGGGGGGCAACTTTCCTTTTTTAGCTTAGCTTCAGCAAACTTGCTGAATGTTTCTAAAAACCTTAATTTCTCTCTGGGTCAGAAAACCCCCCAGCAAGAAATGGCCCCTTGAAGCATGACTGTACACCCTTGACAAATCCCACAGCAGATACAGACCTTCTGTTGTGGGGTGTGAGCAAGCATCCTGGCAATGAAGATGCGGTGAGAGATGAGCTCTAGCCAAGCATACACAAAACCAGGTGCTTTAGTCGGCCTCAGGATGTGGAAGGTGTTGCTAAAAAGAGACATGAAGCAAAAGTTTGCTGAAGTCACTTTCAAAACTTTGTTGGTAACATCCTACATTTTCACTGTTAAACAATGGTAAATGTGATTGAAAACTAAAGACTAAAGTTCATGCTACTTACCAGAAGGCAGTGAGAGTCTGGAAGTTGATGGTCTCCAGCACATGCTCTGGTGCGTTAAGCTCCAGTAAGAGCATGATGAAGATTCTGTGGTACGGAAGCTGCTGGAACTCTGTCTGCCTCACATCATGATCCTGGATTAACACACCCACCACAATGCCCAGAACCTACACCAGGACAGGAAGCATTGCATTAACCGAAAAAAAAAGCCAACATTAAACTATTTCAATCCATTGTAAGCATTCAAACCTTGTTGAGCAGGTTTATTTTAGTGACTGTGTTGGTGGCCTCTCCAGAGTGCTTGACCAGAAGGGCAATAAGCCGAACAAAAGCGTCCAGGTTATGGTAGCACTTGGCCCTAATGATGGCAGGACTGGTGGTTGGGTGCTGCTGTTCAGCTTGAGCGCGGTAACTGATCTCTACACACATCTCTGTGCACAGCCGGAAGAAGCGAGTGATCAAGTCATCAGTCTTCAGGATACCCTGCTGGTGCATCTACAGGGGAAAAGCAGGTGAAACAGAATAAGGCAAGTTAATTCTAACCTTGAGAGAAACCTACTTGGGACTTCTGCATATTGTGTTCCTAAAACATTTCTGACCTGGCCAACAAATGCAGAGAAGGCCTTGGTGCTGTCCCTTCCTGCAGCTGCTGAGTGGTACAGATTGACCCATTCTCTCAGCAGGTACTCTGCCTTCTCTCTAAGGCCTGGTGGGTCATCATACTCCGATGCTTGAGAAATTCCAGAGTGCATCATAAAATTTGGTCCACCATGGTGACGATCAATCATGGCCTCATAGTTGGAGCGGACAACATCCATAAGCTGTGGCAAACTATGGAATACACAAGTAAACCAGGTTAGTTTTTTAGTAGGAATGACATTAAGTTGCATGACCAGCAGGATAATTGGGTCTTACCCTTCAGGAGCATTGGCTCTGGAGTGGGCGCTGGTCCTCATCAGTGTCTCGATGGTGTGGAAAAGATCTGCTTCAGTGATGTGGCTCACGCTGCGCTCATCAACCAGCAAGAGTTTTACCAGCTGCATGGCAAATGCCACTGCCATGTAGTTGAGCCCATTCTCCATGGACTACAAAAAAAATAGGAGTGTAAGAATTCACGTTTATAATGATTCCTTTTGAAGTCCTTGAGACACTATCCTCACCTGAGCTAGGTGCAAATCATACTGCTGCATGTTGACCAGGTGGTTTCTGATGAGGAGCTCCACAGCCTCAACATTGTACTTGTATTCATCTCTACACTCAATCAGGCATCTGCAGGGTGTGTAGAACAGTTAGGGCCTTTGTGACCCATGTATACTTGAGATACAAGTGTATATCACTGTGGTAATACTGGCCTGGTGATTTGCTTGTTGCACCACTGCGGACCATAAGCACGACCATCCTGTAGGGCCTTCAGCACCAGCAGATGGCACTCCCTGTAGCTTAGCAACAATTCAGGATCGGCACCACTGGTGGCATCAAGAAGACCCTCGACAGCCTGAGAATGAGAGGTTTCTTAGATCTAAGCTGAGACAATCCTTAAGCATTTAGCTTACATAACATATCAGCCAAAAGGTTTATAGTGATCCTCATGGCCTTCGTTAATCTTTTTAAATTAGGTTTAATTTAAATTGAAGCTAAACTCTGCAGAACAGTAGCTCAAGAAGCAGAAATATACAATGTCCTATAGAGCATCTAACCTTTTGCAAAAGTCCCAGGGCAGCAATGCCATCACGTGAGTTTCTTGCCATGACAACTGCCTCCAGCAGGCTACGTATGGCCTGGGTCTGTGGGTTCATGGCCAGTGCAGGTGGAATTGCATGCAGGTGCTGTTCCAGGTCAGAAATGCACTTCTCATAGATGTGAGCCACATCATCAGTGGGCCATGCCTGTTGCTGCAATGCAGTAAAAGAACCTGTGAGTTGCTTCCATCATGTGATAACCCAACAAGATTTCTTCCAGAATAAGGGCTTTATACCTTCATTGGTTGAGCAAGAAAACCAGTTGGTTGAGACAGGTCATTACTGGGTAGAAAGCCTGGAACGTTGCGGGCAAACTCCTCATAAACAGCCAGCTGTTTAGGATCAACTCCACCAACCTAGAGAAGGAGCAAAACAGAATCAAATATTGTCATACAGAATAGTATATCAATAACCTCTGAGACATCTGCGAAGATCTCTCACCTTCAGTCTGATCTGCTCAGGCATGCGCTCTGCCTGATAAGTGAGCACCATGGGGTCACAGTAACGTCTGCCTTCTTGGCGAGCATGCTTCCTTAGCTCAAATTCCTGTGAGGTTGAAAAACCGTGTTTAATCTTTGAGACCTCACCAGAAGCTATTGCTTGACTGGAAGCGATTAAAATTGTGCCCATGCACTCACAGTTGCCAGTCTCTTATCCATCTCCGGGCCAGCTTTCTCCACTGCTGTTTTCTGGATAAAGCAACATGCAAGCTCACAGTTGTCCTGTGCGATGCGAGCAGCCGCCTCTTCCATCATCTCTCTCTGCTGGGGTGTGGGAGCCTGAAAAGGACATGCTTAATCAGTCTAATTTGATAATGGGTATTCATTTGAGAGAGAACAAACCTAAATTTTCCCATACCCTAAGAGCTGCAGCAAAGCTGTTCTTCAGATTGGTGGCAATGCTCATGAGCAGTGGCTCTCTGCAGGTGATCATGGCCATGCCAGCAGTCAGGTTACGCATCATGTGGTGAGCAGCCACACGCATATGAGACTCCTCTGAGTCTAGAGCGAAGTCCTTCCTGACTATTTGCTCACAGGTGGTCATGGCGATCTTGATCGATCTGTCCACCACTGGGTGCACAAGCTCCTGTACAGCACGTTCGATTGCTGGTCTCACGCACTGCTTCAGCTGAGGGTGGGCTTGTAGCAGTGGGATCTATAAAATTTTAAATAAAAATGGTTAGTGTATTAGTTAACAATATTTGAAAATTGTTAATGAGTTGGTTGGTAGAGTGAGAAACTAACGTTAACATTGATGTTGATGTGTGGGGCCAGTCCAGCCAATGCATACACATTGATGTCATGATAGCTGAACTGAGGTGTAGGTGGCCCGGTGGCTGTACAGGCTGTGGTGGTGGCCGGAGTTGAGGGAGGAGCTGTGAAGGAAACAGAGTCTGCTTCTGGTTAAACCAGAACTGGATAATATGGCAAACAGCATGTCATTTACAATGTGTCCAGTTTAGTGTAATACCTGTTGTAACTATAGGCAGCAACTCTTCAGGAGGCTTGGTCTCTTTCTTTGGTGCAGAGAGCTGCTCCTCCAAGGTCTTCAGCTTCTCTTTGTCTCTCAGCAGGTTCCCTGGCTTAAGATCAGTGATGTCCATAGACAGATTTTTGCAGAGCACCTCAATCTCAAACTTGAGGTTAAGCTGCAACAACAGAATTGTGGAACTGAGTGAAAACCATTCATTAAAAACCTGTGCACTATACATTTAGTGTCAAAGAGAGGTTACTGACCTTTAAGTCATGTTCCTGGTGGAGTTCAGCCAGTACATTCATGATGCCCATTGTCCAAGGGTTCTGTGGTCTGAAGATCTACAAAACAGGGCACCAATAAATTTATGTTCTGATATATAAAATATGTTATGACTACGAGAACTCCTTATTACCACACTCCGCAGACTTGATTCCAAGACTTTGGCCACAAAAGGGACGACATACAGTAACTCCTGCTGGCCTTTCACATAAGCTTCCAACAAAAGAGATTTCAGCTCCAGGTCCTATATGAGCGCAATACATTAATGCTGGTATAACAACACATGCTGTACACATTTTACAAAGGTGATGGATAGTAAATGAACTCACTGTATACAGGATGGGTTTGTTTTTAGCTAGGGTGATCATTCCAAGCCAGTGACCCAAATTCTTCAGCAGGGATCGATCTGAGAAATTAGCAGCTGCCTTATCTGAGGTAAGAAGGACCTGTGATGACAAAGAGAGACCACAAAGTTTTCATAACCCATTTATGGCTAAAAATTGATTATTTTTTAAAAGCCTTACCTTGATGTTTCTGTAAGTCTCATTGAGAACCATCTTGACAAACTCTGGGTTTTTCAGTGTGTCCAAGAAGTTGGAATACAGGCTGTGGAAATTGGGCTCAATGCTGACACGCTTCATCACCAGGTACTGAGAAACCCAGGGCATGAATTCTTCTTTCACAGTCTCTTTTAGCTCCTCCACCTTCAAACACAAAGAGGTGGTTTAGGGGTTTAAAACAAAAAACAAGTCATTAAATCGTATACCAAAGATATCATTTGTAAAAATAAACACCTTTTGAGACATGTTTGACTGGGACAAGTTATTGAAAATGAAAGCAATCTTCTCCTGAACATTTTCTGGGGGCTCCACGATCCTTTCAGTCTGATCTGTGGCCACTAACAAGGTGTCAATATTTGTGGTGTTGATTGAAGGCTGTAGAAGAAATTAAAATATTAAACATCAGTTCATTTTAGACCATTGCTACATTGCAAAAGTGATTTGTTTACGCACTGGCACATCCTTCTTGGGTCCAACAGCTGTAGGTCTCGTAATGGTGGTGGTTTTGGCAGCAGTAGTGGTCGTGGTGGCTGTAGTCACTAAGGTGCTGGCTTGGCCAGGTTGGGGGGCTTTAGGGGGCTGAGACTGAGCTTGCGCTTGGGCTAGAGCCAGGCTGCCTGGGGTGGTAATGGAGCCTTGCATTTTCACAGGAGGGTCTCTTGACTGTTGGCCATACTCTATATACTACACACAGAAAATGGACAACAGGAAACTCATCAGCTGAAAGTTTAAATATCAGAGTGCAAAATTATAGGAAAATAAAATGAAAAACTAGGTTACCTCTTGTAAATGGTGTGGAAACTGTAGGAAATGGGCTATTGATGCCAAGTGCTGACAGTACTGGGGATAGTCCTTCAGTCTGAGGAAAAAAAGTGGCTCAGATTGAATATAAATCAAAAGCACAATTTAAATAAAATCTGCTCTATTTTTGCTGAACCAAAATAAGTACCTATTTTTAAATCTATCTAGTGCAGCGATCCCAAAGTAATACATCTTTGATCCGAAAGGTTTGCGTAAGGCTTCCAGGACATATCTTAAGGCCAAGCCCAGCGCCATGTATGTGACCAGGCCCTTCTCAATGATTCCCCCAAAGAGGCAGGCGGTGATGTGCAGCTCTTTGTCTGGATACTGAGGAAAGAATCGGTACTCCTCAAACAGATTCCTCAGCATGCAGTTAAAAACTTCTCGTTCCCGCTTGATGTTTGAGTCCTTAAATCTTTGCAGCATCTCCAGCACCTGCATTGAAACAATAGTAATGAACTTGAAAGCTGAACCTAAAAAATAGGTTTTAAAATTCTTAGTGAACAAAAGCACTTTTCCATTAATTCAGTTCAATCTAGCAAACTCACCTCGTCCACAGACATTGTGGGATGTGGTGGATGGTTGTAGATGCGCTGGAAGTAGCTGTTGGCCTCATCATCAATCTCCTTACTAAAGTGCTGGTTTGCCTCGGGCCACACCTGAGAGAGGTCAGCTGTAACAGAGGACGGAAAACGGGTTACCACACCTCAGAAAAAAATCTTCTGGCAAATAGCCTGTTTTCCCTTCATCATTTAGTATCCAAACTAGTTGCCAAGAACATCACGCAGTTATGCAAACTGACCTGTATTTCCTCTTGGATTTCTCAGAATTTACTTTTTTTTGGTCCACAGATGAAAATTATACAGATTAAACAGACTCTGAAATGTCAAAAGGACTTTGAGGCACTGAGAGCTACTTTTAAGAGGAAATACAGCTTGAGGCACATAGCACTTTCTCAGCTTCAACACCACTTGCAGGCCTTTATCTTACTCTGCTGGAAGGTTGGGGGATTTAGCCCCGGTGTGCTCATCTTCCTGGCGCTGAAGACATCACTGCTGACGGTGGGCATGCCCAAACCTGAGCCAATCCCAGACAAGCTTGTGCTCAGAGGACCTAAGGAAGCAATTAAAGAAATGCGTTCAATTCTACTTAATTTGTAACCAAAAATACACAGCCTCATTATGATTGGAATCAGAGTTCATTAATACACAGTGGTCTTATGGTACCTTGGAGCTGTGAAGAGAGGGGGTTGATTCCTGGGAAAGCTGTGCTGGGGTTTGGGTTGGGCAGGTTTGAGAAGGCTTTGGCTGGGGACTGGGGGTTACTGAAGGCAGAGCCCTGCAGGCTGGGGAATCCTTGCATGCTCGGGGTGTGAGAGGTGGACGAGACACCTAGACTTAAAGAGCCCATTGCAGAGAGAGGGTCCATCTGGAATACAACAGGACAGATTTGAGAACACCACTATCAGGGAATCTTGACACGTATATCAATATTCAATCAGTTGTTAAGGCCACGGTTACCTGCACAGGCGAGATAGCATCTAAACTGCTGGTGCTGGGAGCTCGTCCCTTTGGCAGGACTCCTGGTGGCGGCTGCCGAGCCTTGTTCATCACATTGCTACAGTTGGCCACCATGGTCAAGATTGTCTCTGATAGCTCTTGAGACACACTCCTGCTCAAAAAAAAAGTTTAACCTCAACCCAAGCACTCTCTTAATGTGTACATGCATAATGGTGTGTTTTATCAGTTTTGATAGTCACTGTGTTCAATAATGCAATTTATACTCCTTTAAAATTCTTGCGTTGCAGGAATTTTTTTGTGCTCCTTGGGACAACGTGAAGCACCACAGATATTAATTGTTACCTACTATGACACCATACTAGGGCTGGACAATAAATTGCATATGATTGTCATGTGCATTTGTCTATAAAGCCGGCTGTGTAATCAGCTGTGAATCTCCAGCACTTGTGTTCAGCTAGTGCAGCGTTTACTAAACAGAGGCATAGTTCGCTGTAAAGCAACAAAATATAGCATGCGATATTAGTCAAATTGCAAATAATCATTCTGCAAAATTGACAGCTGTTTGCGTAGCTTCTCAGTGAACCCTGAGTGTGAATAATAGGATAATAGCATTCTAAGCAGTGACAAAGGCACTGCATCATTACATACGTTATTATCAAAAAATTATAAGAACTCAGATAAAATATATGTTGTCGTGGTCATGTGTTTGATAATCAAATCAAATGAAATCAAATGAAAGCAGTTTAATATTCTTTTTATCATACAAATGCTATAAGGATTTTCCATAGATTGGTATTTCCTGTCTTTCTTTGGGGCATATCTAGCTGTTCTGTAAGGCTCGCAAGAGCACCCTCTGGGCTTCGGAGATTTATTGTTGATCACTGTACTTTCCTCACGATACGCAAGACAAATTGCAGCTTTTGCTAAATCACCATTGTGACTTTAGCAATTTATTGTTCGGCCCTACACCAAACATGACAAAATGATCAATTCCTGTGTACTGATGGCCACTGTTGTTTAGGACCACAAAGAAAATAAACGTAAAGCCAAAAATCAGACTGATTTTGTGTAGTCTGAACCTGGCATAAGGCTGTATACATACCCAGCACAAGACTGCAGACATGCAAGCATGGTAGCCAGTGTTTCAGGAGGAAGTTGAGCACTCTTCGGCTGGTCTTTCTCTGGGGCCAAACCACCCATAATAGAGGGGCAGCGTCTCTTTAGAAATGTGACACATGCCTGGATGAATGGCTCCTAATGGACAAGGACAAAACATGTCAGTTTTTTTTACATTGCTTTGATTCAAATTCAAACAATACGTCCATGAATGCTCACTTACCCCATGCTCCCGTATTTTGTCAGTGAGCCATTTGTCAAGTTTGAGGTATTCGCGGCGAGAGGCAAGTGCAGCAAGGTCAATAACAAAGGCAAATGGAGTACCATTCAGCAGCATCGATAGAGACTGCAACACAAACACAATAGCATTCAAAATGTTGTCACACCAGTTTTTGCCAAGACCTTATCATCTAACAACCACAGGTGCAGGAGTTAAGGGGATCGGTACCTTCAAGTCCTGAGCCACATCCAGGATGCGAGATAGCTTGGCCTGGTCATATTGCTCCCCTCTCATGTACCACTCGGCCATAGAGTGCATGATGAGCTGGCGGATGGACGGGGACTGGCCCTAGAAACATGACCCAGGCACATATTAGTACACGGTGACACAATAACATAACTTTCTGTAACTGTCAAATTCACCCACCTGTCCATGCCAGGCATAGTGCAAGATGATCGCAGAGTTAGGGTGATTGCCCAGGAAGATGGGCATGAGGGTGGAGATGAGCTCATGACGCAGGGTGTGCCAGGAGGTGCTGATCTGCAGGAGCGCCAGCACCAGCATGTCTGGGCAGTGCTTGATGGGGAAGCTGAAAAGCTGCTTCACCTGTTCATAATGCCCAACTTCAGAGAGGCGCAAAAGGCTCTCCACAAGGTCCAAGCTCTTCCTGTTGACCAAAGTGGAAGAAGATATAAAACCATTAAAGACTGACCATTTTTGGAAAGATTAGATGTAACATTAACTGGTTTGAGACTTACCATGTGGCTATCTCCCTGTTGTCATCCTCAGGTGGAGCTTTCAAGATGTCAATAGCAACAGTATGGCAAGGGTAGTCAGCAAAGCAGAACACTTCAGGACTCAATAGAGAGTGCTGAATGAATGACAACTGGAAATAAAACAAAAAACTAATTACAGTCGAATGTAAATATGCTACTACATTACCACTGAAAAGTAGATGACAAATTAATTTAATTGATATGATTATTTTCAAACTTGGTGGTGCATTATGTGCTCAACACTTTTTTTTTTTTTTTTTTTTACCTGTCCTTCTGCATGCTTCCATGGTCTGTAAATGAGATCCACCGGGAACACTTCCATTCCCAGACCCCTCTGGATCCCATAGACAACTATCTGAAGCCCCTTACTGTCCCGGATCAGGAAGCCTGGGTGATCCAGCTCATAGGTCACCTCTTTAAAATTCAGATTTGGGTTCTGAGGGGAATAAGTAGTCAGATACAGATAAAAATGAAAAAGAATGTAAAATGTTTGTTCATCATCAACTTTGTTTATCCCTTTTGAAAGGAATTAGCAAAACAAACCACTGCTGCTTTGCATACAGCATATTTATATATGCCTAAACTATCTAAACTAAGAATGTTTCAGCTTCAGAAACTTACGAAATGTGAAAGCGCCCCAAAATAACCAGAAGCTTACCACTTCTTTGACCACATCAATCAGAACTTCAACATTCCAGGCCTGAGAGCTGTCACTTTTATCCTTCCCGTCACTCCAGATCCCACCACCGCCCACTGGATTGGTGATGGACTGACAAATAAACAAAGAAACCATTTATTCAAATCAAAATCACACACTTTAACCCACAGTAAACCTACAGTTAAGTGTGTTGAAGCAGGGTTGGAACTAAACGGTGCAGGGCTGCGGCCCTCAAGGAATTGGCTTTGCCACCTGTAACCAGTGCTAATTTGTTACTTTCTTTTGTTTTATTTCTTTCACCTATTTATTAATACTTCTTTACATGTATATACAGTAGTTTACATAAAGCTTAGTACACATGTTATGACAATGATCAAACTACCAATATGCAATTTAACATTTAAAAAAAGGTTTGTTCAAGATTTCCATTTAATGTTTCTAATCGATTTTAAGCTTTATTTGAATCAATTTCAAAATGAAAAATACTATTTTAGTAGTCATAGCTGACAATAACACAGCTGAAGAGAACATACCTGAAGGCCGATGCCATCAGACAACCCAGAGTGAGTGCGGGCCATCATGCCCAGCACTCTGGCCACCTGACTGGCTGTCACCTCCCTCACCCCATACTGCAGGATTATGTTCCTGCACTCTTCAAGACTGGAGAAACATGCATAAATAAACCAGTCAGCACTCTGGTTGTAATTCAGATAAAAACATATCATCTATATACACAGACTACATTAACAGCAAACATTTTTTTTTAAGTTTTAATACCTTGCACAAAAGCCATAGCCAACTTCTTGCATGAAGTCAGCAAGAGAACTCTCCATCATGGTCTTATTTAAATCTCCAGAGTCTGGCAGGATCCTGTCCATGAGAATGTCCCGTTTGTCAGGGTACAGCAGTGGTGCAAGCACCACAGGACAGCGCTCCTGCGGGAAATCTGGGACACAAAAAAAACAGGACTGAGAAACAATTTCAATCCAAATATAGCATGCAGGAAGCAATCATCTGGTGGAGTTTTCCACTAACCTCTGCACAGTGTTTTGAGGAACGCGTCAATTTGCTCTTGTCCGACTCCGCTCGAGCCCTTTTGACCGAACAGAAGATGGGAGAGGAGCAGATGCAGAACCTCTATAGCAATGTCCTGGAAGCCACCTTCCTGATTCCCTCCGAGGTCCGCGTCCACGTACGAGCGGAGGAGGTCAGGAAGCTTCTGCTTCACAAACTGAGCAGCTGTGAAAGAAACAAACCAAGGTTTGCAATGCTGAAAACTTTCTGCAGAAGTGAAACTAAAAAACAAAATTAAGTCAGGAAGTGAACACTTACCAAACCCTCGAAGGTCTGCGTTGCTGGAGTTCAGCAGAGCAAGGCCCAAAATCACCTGGTAAAAGCCAGAGAGTGTTAAACTAATATATTCTTGCACTGATTTAATAGAAATGTTGATTATACTGCAAAATTGAGCCTACCTCCTGAACCTTGCTTAGCTTGAGAACTTTACTCAGCTGAGTAAATAAATGAGGTGACGGTTTCAAACTCTAAAAACAAGCAGATATATGCAACCAATGAACAATGCATTACAGGCACAAAACTGTCAACTTGAACATAAGTTTAAAGGGGCTATATTTAAGAATTTTCCCGTATTAGTAACTTTTTGTACTGAACAACATTTTACTAAACAAAGGTCAAAAAAAGGACTTAGCCTTGTCTATAATGGGTCACTGAAAATGTTCAGTCTTGTGTATGTTGTGCATAAGTGCAAAGATGAGCAACAAATTACTAGCTGCAGTTCACTTCACATTAGCAACACAAGTCACTGGTGTTACTAATAAGCCCTTTTAAAAAATTTAAATACACTTGAACATACCTTTTGATAGTGCAGGGGATTGTCAATGGCGTAGCAAAGCGTTGAAATAAAATTTGGTTTTGTAATAAGAGACACGCACTCCTGGATCAGAAACTGTGTCTAAAAAAATAAGGCAGAAAATAAAATATTAAACAAATACTCAAACTAATAAAAGTACTACAGATTCTCAAAAGACGAATTCCACAAACCTGGTGGAAATCTTTGCCACTGCTTTTACCATCGCCACTGAAATCCACATGGGAAAAGAGACAGCGTAATAGATGCCGGTCTGCCTCAGGGCCGTGACGATTCACAATCTGAGGAAAAAGGTGATGCATCAAATTGTCAACACTTTCAGCTCGCTGATGAAACTAGCAATTCTAAATTCATATTCTAGGTTTAAAAAGTACGCCTGCTTTGATGCCACTGAACTTACATGTTGTATTTCCTGCTGGCTGGCTCTGTAGTTTTTCTTAGTTAAATTGTCCACCAGGTAGCTGATTTGAGACAAAGCCAGCGAGAGCGAGTCAAGATTCATTGCTGGTTGGGGCGGAAGCAGGCGGCCGAGCCCGGCGCAAAATCACCATTATTCCCCTTTAGTCACTTCAGTGATAGGTTACTTCTGTCAGTCCCCCCCCCCCCAAAAGGTGTGAAAAGTGTCCGGTGTCCAACAAGCTGAGTCTCTGTGTAGATGCTGATTTAAAGTAAGGTCCTTCAGTGCAATTCTTAGTGTAACATCTGGAGAAACAATGATAGAACAACAATCAGAAGCATTAAACATTCAACAACATTGCTAAAATAAATTTTGAAAGGAACAGTACATGCACAGACAGATTTTTTCCAATTTCAAACACAATGTACGCTTTGCACTACTTAATTTGTCCACAAGGTGTCAAGAGGAATTGGGCCTTTATTTGTCAAAAGCTGATGAAATAAACTACTAAAGATTGCAAGAACCAGAGACACATATGCTGATAAAATGATACTCTAAGCTCTGGTCTAACCAAGTGAAACATTCAAAACAACTGAAGACTTATTCACATAAGGGCTGGGCACCATCACGGTATATATAATTACAGCGAGAAACTGTTTTTATTCTGTCTATACTGCGACATGTATATAAGTGGGCATAGCTAACTTGTGTGCAGTATGCGTGAAATGTAGCTCATGAGACTGAGAGAAGCACTGACTAGAGCACTCATAGTCCCAATTCCAATTCTACCCCATCCCCTCGTTTTGCGTGTTCAAATGAAGGTGTAGGGCTAAGAGGAAGGGCTAGATAGCCCTTGAGATACACACTCAAAACCAAGGGGTACGAAAATTTCCCAGAATACACCTGCTACAACAACAGCATGGCTACACACAGAAGTCAGGAGATGCACAAATTAGGATGTTTTTGTCATTATTACGAATTCTTACAACAAACGAGCATATGTTTTGATACATTCATAACCACGTTCGTGTTTTACCATCATGCTTTTTAAAAACAAACAAAACCCCCCTGGTAAATTTCACTATCTATAATCCATTATAACAACTCTTGTATAGTAGTCCCACAACATACTTTTACATTCTGTCACTCGATGACGCTCGAATACCCTGCCAGAAAAGTCTAGTGGCTGGGAATTATTTTTACAGTGTCTGGTATAATGTTAATGCAGTTTTCATGTGTTTACATAGATAAATATGGCCATGATGTAAATGCACAGTAGCTTACTTATTGCAGCTTATTGCCACATTATGATAACATGATATTATTGCCTTCAGTTATTTCCTGAAGATAAATATAAAAAAATAACGCAACTGGAATAACTACAGCAGTCGCGACCGTCGATCTCATTTGAAGTAAGAGATCGCTATGACATATAATGACGTGTGCAGGTGTTGAAGTGGTGTCCCATTTCTTAGGGGTAAATTTTGTAGCCCTTCCCCTTCACACTAGGGAAATCAGGGGTAGGGGTACAAAAATAGAATTGGGATTGGGCCATAATCTGAGGCAAACTTTTATCTGTGATTTAGATTGGGGATGCATCAATCGACCAGCCCAAAAAACAAAACGGCCATTTTTGTTAAAAACAATCACAATTTTTGGTTCTATCTATGTCTGGATTTGTATACAAACTGCACTGCAACAACCTACACTACAAAGTCTATAAAGCCAATGTTAAGAGATCAGAGAAGCTGAAGGCGCAGAACACACACAGAGAGAGACGTGATGATCTTGATTTACAGTCTGAGTACAGGTGACAGCAGCACCACGGAAAAATCATTTGAACAAACATTAACTTTAAAGTATATTTGTTTCATTCTTCTGCAATTCCCTAATACTTTCAACATTAAATACTGTATGGAGCATATTTGTGTGTTAGGCCCATTTTCATTACAGCTCATTTAGGCGATCAGAGTTCAGATTTCAAATTGTAATGCTTGATAAAACACCTATACCTAATTTACATAGGCTTCATTTACTATAACTGTGCATCTGAATACAAATTTTTATTTTGTGTGAATTATAGTAAATTAGAAAGATTGTTTAAAAAACACACTGGCACACTTACTACTTATGCGGAGTAAAATATTGTAGTAAAATCCTAAATATTTTCGTGTGACGTCTTTATGACTGAAACTTACTGCCATAATAAAAATTTAGATGGTATAATCCTATGGTCTTTGGTATAAACCATATTAAATACTACCAGCTGCTTTGCTTACAATAACCAAGGAAACGTTGTTACTCCAGCAGTTCTACACGCGACACCTGCAGGAAGAGAATGAATCTGCGTTTTTATTCTGCAATGGTTTAATCTGCAGCAGAGTTGTAGATTTTTGCCAGTGTTTTACGTTGCAGAATTTCACAAAGATGTATTGTTTTTTTTTTTTTACTTCATATTTTGAAATTATACAATTTGTTTTAAATCACCAACTACCCAATATAATGTATAATTCTGCTTTGTGTGGATTGAGATTAAAGTGTAGTCCTTGCCTCGAATTGAAATTACTGCAGATTCAGCCTGTAATAAAGCAAACAAATATTGCTCATGCAACAATTTTTTATAGTTTCTAGTAAAAAACATGAAAAAAAAGAACTGAAATCATTATCTAATAAAAAAAATTCACAAAAATAAATAAAATTAATAAATCGGAAAATTATGATCTGCTTTTGATTACAAACTTGAAACTGTGAGGGTTAGTACAGAAAAAGTCTGTGTACAATATCCTACAGTAGCACTATAGCCTCTGCTGAATAAAGGCTGATTTATACTTCTGCGTTGAGTGATCGGCGTGACCCACGGCGCCTGTCTAGTCATGCATTTATACAGCTGCGTGCTGTTTGTGTTGCTCTGCAATAACACTTCCGAAACGCTAGCTGGCAGTTGGTTTTATGTTCCTCTTTGTTGAGTTTCTTTGCTGGTGTTTTGTTTTCTAATGTTACCTTAATGTTCAAGTTGCTAAAACTTGCTTATTCAGAGGTGGGAACCGGCAGACGTGCAACAACTTGAATCATAAGGTAAACACAAAACAAAAGTTTACATCTGTAGCTCCTTCGCGGGACTCGACACTTGTAAACAGTAGCTTCATCACGGCTCTTAGCACCGCCCACACTCATCAATGCTACCAAGCCGACCAATCACAGCGCTTGCGCTACGTGTCGTTGCGTTTTTTGAGAGGTGCGTATCTGTCAGCCACATATGCGACCATGCTAATCGCTTGACGCAGAAGTATAAAAAAAATCAGCCTTAACAGCCTGCCCCATGTCCTTCTATCCACTTAAGAAAAAATAAATAAAATGCACTCAAAATTATTTGGTAATCAACATAAGGGGGTTTTGCACCAGGCAGCTATAGAAACTAGCCAGCAGACTGGTCTCCCAAAAATTTAATTTCCCACTTTACTGGTTCCAAAATATTTCTCCTGTCAAAATCTCACCTTGAGTTCATATGTTCTTAACCAAATCACACACTGCACTTAGTACAGGACTATATAATAATTCCCTGTCTAATACATGATGAATTTTGCATGATTATTTTGCATATCTGTCTTCACTACACTCAGAAAGTACACCTTAAGCTTCTTTGAGTTAATTAAGTGCATCTTCTGAGCATTAAATAACACTTTTTCAGTGTGAACACTATTTACATGAAAATAAAAATCTCAGAATAACGCATAATGTAATGTAATGACATGCGAGTTAGTAAACATTGTCAATATTTATTTTCATTCAACATACTAAAACATTTTCCTAAACTGCACCAAATTTTAGTAAAGAAAATTTCATACTTTCACCTTTACGTTTTCAGTCACTTTCTGTTTTATTTTTATCGCGCTGAGAGGAACAGAACGGTACAGCTGCAAAACCGGAAGTCATACCCCCTCAGACTCTCACAGGCCTCAAGTAGCACAAACAGAGTAAATAAACTTTTAGTATGTGTGGTTCATGCAAAACTAAAAGTACACAAACGTATAATAATGAGAAAACTTAAGTGTGATGTTTATATATATATATATATATATATATATATATATATTAATATGAGCAGGCGTGGATTGTACAACTCACGAGTTTTCAAAACAAAGTGCTTTCTTTAAACATTTAATAAAAGTAATAAAATAAACTCTAACTGCTAATAACAGCAGAAGCTAGCGTTATAGGTTCGTTTTCCAAAGCTAGCCACAAAACCAAACAAATGACTTAAGCATTCAGTAGATAATATAAACAAATCAATCTGCATTACCAATAACATTATATTCACAAGCTCGTAACTTACATTTCAGTTCAAATCAAACACTCCCAGCTCGGCTGTGGAAAACACCGTTAGCAATCCTACTGCTAACTCATCTTAAACTAAACTTTTTGTTTACACATTTAAAATGTATACAAGTGTGACCTAAAACACACATTCTAAATGTGTTTATCAGTCAATCGCTCTAATCATCTTAAAACAAAATCTTTCGGGCTTTTAAACCACCATTTCTTTCAGATTCACCAACAGTCGTGCTAATCCAGAGCATGCTAACAGCTAGGCTAAGCTAACAGCGTAAACCTCATTGTTTCGAACAGTGACGAGCACTTAGCCTGTTCCCAACATGCTCACCAAACTTGACAGGAACTGGCTTCTGGTTTGTTTAGGACATTAACGTTAGAAGTATACAAAAATGGTTCTTACGCATCTTTAACCCACGGTGATCTCATGCAAGTCAAAGTGTTAGTAAAATACTGGCACACTTTTAGTTCTAGTAAGAATATCTGGCAGCCTAACTCATGTAAATGCGTAATAAATGCACTGGTTGCTGCGTACTACATGTTAGTAAACATGCAAGTATGCGTAAAGCAGTGTTAGTGAACATTAGCAGCCATGCAGTTTTGCATATAGCCACACTGCTGTCTCCCGGGCCTCACTCAACACATTTATATGGTTGGAGAAACCAAACTCGGAGTCTAAATCACACCAGTGATCATGTAGCACCAACACGAGCCCTGATCATGACTAGAAGGTTTTCCAAAATTAAAATGATTGCTATCATCAACGAACTCCTACGGGCCGTAACAGATATTCCCATCATCCCGAGTGTAGGGCAGGTTTGTTTTTATGAGTTTTTTGGCCGTTAAATAAGCAAAGGAAGCTACACGCTAACAAGCTAACGTTAAATTAGCCGAGCAGACAACATATGATAACCAATTCATATCTCCGGCGCTTTGGGGAATTATAGCGGAACCCCGAGCGCAGAGAGAGGACGCGTTACCTCGATCCTGGAAAAATTACGTGCGGATGATCATTTTCGTCGTATTTCTTCGTTCTGATCTTGACGGATAAAAGGTCGCTTTCTCCCTCGGTTCGGTTTGGATTTTTCAAAATAAAATGGCGACTGTCACGGCACGCGCGCGCACCCAGTGCGGTGCTTATTGAGCTCGCGCACGAGCTCGCGACTACGCAACATATGAAGTGATGCGCGCTGCCACTGCGCCCCGCCCCTCCCTGTGCGCACAAACACCACAAAATGATGCAGATCTGCGCAAATGCGAGCACACACCTGTTGTTGTGTGAAAGGATTTACAATAATAATGTGCTTCTTTTTTCTTCTAAACAAGTATATACCTCTGAAAACACAATTTATTGAATATATGTTTATCATAGTTGCCAAAAGTATGAAAATTTACATTTGTTTTAAAAACTATTTAGAATTTAAATCAATAATTTGTAGCATAACACTTAAAGGGATAGTTCACCCCAAAATTAAAATGGACTCATTCTGAAACATTCATTCATTTATTTTCATTTCGGCTTAGTCCCTTTATTAATCTGGGGTCGCCACAGCAGAATGAACCGCCTCATTCTGAAACATTTCTTATTTAAACATAAAAATAACATCTTTTGAAGAAAGCTGGTAACCATTTACTTACCTAGTAGGAAAAACAAATACATCAGGACTCAATGGTTTCCAGTTTTCCTCAGATTTAAACTTTTTCAGCTTTGGGTGAACTATCCCTTTAAGGTTTTGCATGCTTGAGCAATTATGGTTAAATACAATAAAACTGGCCTATAATTATTTAATCTCTGCATATGAAATTGAGGTTTCCACATGATGTATTTTATCTAAATATATGCATGTTTGTTTTTTCCACAAACAGTTTGCACATTTCCATTCCAGAAGGTGAGGGAAACTTATAATTGTATATTAGTTTATATGCAAAGCAAACCATTGATAAAGAGCATTTTTATTTTTCTATATTTGTCATCTATAAAGCCCTTGTGAATCATTGTTTAACAAAAATAAAGATACAAACACGAAACATCATATTCACTCGTAGAACTTTTAATATGTACAGGCCACATTATACAACTGAAAATTCCAATTTCTACAGCTTTAGCTGTGGATTACAGTGTCACAAAATGTTCAACCAAATCATACAACCATATAAAAATGTCAAACAGCTGAATGCAGTGAAAAAGGAAGGACACACCATGTACAAACATGTAATTGATTGCAAGACCAGAAAATGGAAAACACAAGCGAGAATGCCAAATAAATACTGTACAAGTACTGCATGGTACAAACCCTGCCTGCAGGCCAGCAACGTTTCAATCGAGCACATTTAGATACTTGCTGTGTTGAAGAAAACAACAACAAAAACAGTGTAGTGTAACATAGCGAAGGCAGGAAGAGTTTAGTGCAGTGCCGCATTATTTCATAGACCAAAAACACTCCAATTCCTCAAAGAGAGCACATCGAAGTTGAACTTCTGACTCAAATACACATGCACTTTGGCTCAAATCCTGCTCAAACAAATAGCACCATCATTAGAAAGGGCAAAACAACAGGCGCTACATTAATGGAATTGTGGTATGAAACAAACCTTCATGAGAAGCCATGGAAGATGGCATACAGTTCAAATACTGTGTTCAATTACATACACCTTTAGACTGAAGCCCTTTAGAAAAAAATCCTGTCCGTCAGAAAAACAGTCTGTGTGTGAGCCCTGAGCTGCTGGATTTGTATTGAAATCATTTCCTGGAAGCTTCTGGAATGTGCGTTATTGCCTGAAAAGCTCTGTATATCGTGCTGTAAATGAGAAAATTAGGGATATTTAATAATTGTTGTTTTTTTTTTTTTTTCGCTGCCTGGATACCACAAAACCTGACTTTTATGATTAAAATATTTGGCATTCATCAAAGGGAATCCAAAACCTTGAGCTCAAACAATTACCTGAGGTCTTTCACATATACAAAAAAAAAAAAAAAAAAAAATGAGTAAACTACCTCCAAATCACACACATCTTACAAAACGGCATATTTCAATACACGCTGTTGGTACAATTGCGGGGATTTTTTTTCCTTTTACAAAAATAAATACTCTTTTTTTTTTTTTCTCAATTCATTGTAAAAAGACGAGAAGCCAAATACCTTTCAAATTTAAAAAAAGGTAAAAATTTCTTATGCTATACACAGCACCAGGTTAAAACAGTGTTTCAATGCTTTCCAATTCACAGAGGCAGCGATTCGGAAACCAGATCTAGTACAAAAACCAGATAAATATTTAGAATCACAATTTGTTTTCTTTTTTTTTTTTTTAAAGGAAAGTCACCTTGAGATAAAAAAAACAAAAAACAAAGTAGCAATTTAAACATTTTGTCCAGGTATTTTGATTAAACATTGGCTTCTTCTTACACAACACATTTTGTTCTTAACCACAATGCAATACAGGTACAGATGACATATTGTGCACAAACATCTAAATGTGTTTCAAAAACGGACCCCAAATGATCAACGAAATAAATTCTTTCATCAGTAATAAATACATCATTTAATAACAGCACCAAAACATAGGAATAAATTAAAGAGCTTTTTTGTCCTGGTATGAACGATGAGCCCACTAGATGGCGACAAAGGACCAATTGTACCTAAACTACCCAAAATATAAAATATATCAAGATGAATACAAAATACACTTTACTTTCTCTCAAAACGTGAGGACATTTTGATTGACAGGTAGTTCTGGGTGACTCTTGAGGCAGTGAGTGCAAATTTTCGTTCAATTTGCAAGGAAAAGTTGGTTGCGATCACAAAATATGAAGACCAAAGTCAAGCACCGTTACGAAATCAGTCCATCACTTAGTTAAGTCGACATCCTGATGTGCTTTATTTTAGAAAAAAAGTAAAAATCTTTAAAAATAAAAATAAAAAAAGCGATGTTTTCAGTCATGTTTTCCTTGTTTCTTTGGATGTATCTTAGCAAAACAGATCATTCCATAGCTTTAGGTTTATTGGTAGAGAATACCAAGCTTTTCTTTTTTTTTTTTTTGACCTGCTGTGTTGACTCAAACACACTTGATACCCTGTCACCTTTACACACACTTAGCATCCTGAATCTTTGCCGTCATTGGAATTACACAAAGAAGGGTTTGTGTCTGCTGAGTTTGAGAATCTTGCCCAGACGCTGTTTAGCTGTGGCCATGCCCTTCTTAGGACGTTTACCTACAAGAAAACAAAATAATAAAGATTAAATAAAATAAATGGAAATGGGATTAAAAATCAAATATATGTATATGAATGGATAAATAAAATAATCAAAAATCATTAAAAAAAGACAATAAAATTTACATTTTGTATTTAATTTTAATAAAAACAAATAGCAAAATAATTTTATAAAGCTATAATTAAATTCAAAATAAAAATGCAACAAAAATATTAAATAAAATACAAAATACAATTGCTGTATTATTATTTTGCTATGGTAAGAATAAATAGGAAATCAAAAAAATTAAATAAAATATTAAAATAAAAAAAGTTATACATAATAAAATAAAAAACATTAAATGATGATTTTTTTTATAAAACTATAAATAAAAAAACAAAATAAAATTATTATTAAAACACAAAATACAATACAATTACTGTATTATTATTTTGCTATGGTAAAAATTAAATGGGAAATCTAAAAATAATAAAATGAATTAAATAAAAGTTATACATAAAAAAACATTGAACAAAACTGGACAAATAAAAACTATTTTATTTCACTGGACAAATAAAAACTATTTTATTTCACATTAAAATAAAAATTGAAAACAAAGAAGAAAAAAATTATTTAATTTAAATGAAACCTATTTCAATGGGCAGACAAAACAGTGTTGCTCCAGTACCTTTGGTGGCCTGATTGCTGACTGGTGGAGGGTTTGTGGCAGGCCTCTTGGATGGGTGCAGTGGTGGTGACAGTGAGGTCTCACAGTATTGATAGGCAATGGTTGGGCTTTCCCTGTGAGCCGGAGACTGTGTGCAACTACTCCACGCTTCACTGCTGCTGCTGCTGCCCTGACTGTCCATGAAGCTCTTGTGCTCCTGGATCCTGTGCTGGAGTTTGCTCGAGTGACATCCTCCTCCTGAGTGCTCACTAGCCTCAAAACCCTCCTGATGAACAGAAGTAATGACTGTGAAACAACACTTAAATTTTCTGAATAAACATGTATCAGTTGTATACAAATGTATATGTATGTATACAAATCTGCAAAATCTCTCACAAAGAAAGCAGAAATCAGGCTGAAGATCTGTGTTAGGGCACTTTGCTCACTGCAACTCTCTGATTGGTGGAATTGTCTTTACAGCATCATGGGCAATGTAGTTTTGTTCTCAAATTCCATTTCATATAGGACAGTTTTAAATGCAAGTTGAATTAATGGGTTTCACAAAAGCATATTCGATCAGTTAACCTCAAATCTCACAAACGGTCTGTCTTTAAAGGTTTATTAGTTAAAAACCCATTTCCTTACTAAAAAAACTTTAGAAACTGAACATGAACACTGGCCTCACGGTGGCGCAGTGGATAGCACGTTCGCCTCACAGCAAGAAGGTCGCTTGTTCACGCCTCGGCTGGGTCAGTTGGCGTTTCTGTGTGGAGTTTGCATGTTCTTCCCGTGTTGGCGTGGGCTTCCTCCGGGTGCTCTGGTTTCCCCCACAAGTCCAAAGACATGCGGTATAGGTGAATTGGGTAAGCTAAATTGTCCGTAGTGTACGAGTGTGAATGAGTGTGTATGGATGTTTCCCAGAGATGGGTTGCAGCTGGAAGGGCATCCGCTGCGTAAAACATATGCTGGATAAGTTGGCGGTTCATTCCGCTGTGGCGACCCCAGATTAATAAAGGGACTAAGCCGAAATGAAAATGAATGAATGAATGAATAGGCTACATTACAGTCAGTAACCCAAAAGTGTTAAAACAGTAATTTGCATTTACTGTTAATCATACTTATGGTGCATACACAGCCCATGTTTTCTAGGGGGCAGATCACACTGAATGCGCCTTTCCGTTTGGAGAAGAGCACTGTTCATGTTGCTAGGCAACCACTGAATCAGCTGCCTATTCTATGCGAGCGCTGCTGTTGATATTTTTATAATTGTAATATTTAACAATATTGTGATATTCAAGATTTGTGAAGTCATACAGCTCCGGATAACTCGAAACAGCGACCACATTTCTCTCCACCATCTTTAAAAGTCTCTGTAGTCATCTTGACAACACAAACACTGCTGTCAACTCAACGGAAACCCCTTTCATTTGATAGAAGAATTAAGATGCGACTGAAGTATCGCTTTTTAACTGCAGGCGCACAGAGTGTAATAGCAAAAACACTTAAAAAGGGAGGCATGCAGGGCACATAAGCAGCAAGCAAAACACTCGCAGCAATTAGTAAACCATTCAAAATAGGTGCAAAAAGCTTAACTGTGCATTTACATTTATTTTATATATATATATATATATATGTAAACTTTAATACACTGATTAATGCTTCCTAAAAAATCTAAATCCATTCTTTAAATGCCATCCACCATAATTTGGTTGGCTATTTAGGCACTGGTATAGATTAGTATGGTATAATTTATGTATTTCTATTTATTTCTTTTTAAGATAGAATGGTATATAGTCAAGAAGAGAAAGAGGATGAGACTGAGAGATGTCCAACTCCTGAAGTGCAATGGCGATATATATTAGTGCACTGCCCAAAAGGCTATCGCTGCCAAGCTGGTATCTTTTCAAAAGCATTGAATTGCCACTTAAATCAGAAAAAAAAAATTAAAAAAATTAAACCCAGCCCTTGTTGCATTATACACAATAAGCATGTGTGCATCTGTTGTAAAAGTCATCAAGTAGTTACCTGTGAAGAATTGCTGTCTGAATCCTGATTCTCCTCTCCTGATTCAACCTTCTTTCTACCTGTGAATCAAAAAAAGAACATGCAACAATCATCAAAATAGCACAATTAGCACTAATAGCAACAATTAAAAGAAGAAGTCTTTCTTACTGTATTCAGGTGAGGTGTGGTTGGTTCGAGACCACCAGGATTCCTGTGAGCTGCTGGGGTCTACTGTTGGGTGAGAACATAGCAGTCCTGCAACAGCCAGCATTCCCTGGATAGCATCCTCTTCATCACTGGCCAAGGTGACCGATTCACTGCAACATATGATTTGAGATATAGATTTACACAACTCCAAAGTGTGTCCCAGCATGCATTGTGGCCCTTGATTTTAGCTGGTACTAAAATATTTTCCATATAGTGGCTTTTAAACGCATTTAAGCATTTACACTATGAAAGCAAACTGACTGAATGGGTTTTTGACCATCTTTAGAAGTGGTTAAAGTGGAACAGATTCAAAACATCACAGTTAAAGCACAGTTTGGTTCGGTATGGATAGGTTTTATGGGCTTTTTCACTGCATTTCGTACCTACAGTCGTGGCCAAAAGTTTTGAGAATGACACAAATATTAGTTTTTACAAAGTTTGCTTTTAGATCTTTGTTTCAGTTGTTTCTGTGATGTACTGAAATATAATTACAAGCACTTCATATGTTTCAAAGGCTTTTATCAACAATCACATGACATTTATGCAAAGAGTCAGTATTTGCAGTGTTGGCCCTTCTTTTTTAGGACCTCTGCAATTCGACTGGGCATGCTCTCAATCAACTTCTGGGCCAAATCCTGACTGATAGCAACCCATTCCTTCATAATCGCTTCTTGGAGTTTGTCAGATTTAGTGGGTTTTTGTTGTTCCACCCGCCTCTTGAGGATTGACCACAAGTTATCAATGGGATTAACATCTGAGGAGTTTCCAGGCCATGGACCCAAAATTTCAACATTTTGGTCCCTAAGCCACTTAGATATCACTTTTGCCTTATGGCACGGTGCTCTATCCTGCTGGAAAATGCATTGTTCTTCACCAAACTGTTGTAGGATTGTTGGAAGAAGTTGCTGTTGGAGGGTGTTTTGGTACCATTCTTTATTCATGGCTGTGTTTTGGGGCAAAATTGTGAGTGAGCCCACTCCCCTGGATGAGAAGCAACCCCACACATGAATGGTCTCAGGATGCTTTACTGTTGGCATGACACAGGACTGATGGTAGCGCTCACCTTTTCTTCTCCAGACAAGCCTTTTTCCAGATGCCCCAAACAATCGGAAAGGGGCTTCATCAGAGAATATGACTTTGCCCCAGTCCTCAGCAGTCCATTCGCCATACTTTTTGCAGAAGATCAATCTGTCCCTGATATTTGTTTTGGAGAGAAGTGGCTTCTTTGCTGCCCTTCTTGACACCAGGCCATCTTCCCAAAGTCTTCGCCTCACTGTGTGTGCAGATGCGCTCACACCTGCCTGCTGCCATTCCTGAGCAAGCTCTGCACTGGTGGCACTCCGATCCCGCAGCTGAATCCTCTTTAGGAGACGATCCTGGCACTTGCTGGACTTTGTTGGACGCTCTGAAGCCTTCCTAACAAGAATTAAACCTCTTTCCTTGAAGTTCTTAATGATCCTATAAATTGTTGATTTATGTGCAATCTTTTTTTATGCAACGCAATGATGGCTGCACGCGTTTCTTTGCAGGTCACCATGGTTAACAATGGAAGAACAATGATTTTAAGCATCACCCTCCTTTTAACATGTCAAGTCTGCCATTCTAACCCAATCAGCCTGACATAATGATCTCCAGCCTTGTGCTCGTCAACATTCTCACCTGAGTTAACAAGACGATTACTGAAATGATCTCAGCAGGTCCTTTAATGACAGCAATGAGATGCAGTGAACAGTTTTTTTTTCAGGATTAAGTTCCTTTTCATGGCAAAGAAGGACTATGCAATTCATCTGATCACTCTTCATAACATTCTGAAGTATATGCAAATTGCTATTATAAAAACTTAAGCAGCAACTTTTCCAATTTCCAATATTTATGTAATTCTCAAAACGTTTGGCCACCACTGTAGTACTTGAGTGAGGTTCCAATCGTAACTACCAGCCTCATTGAATTTGCAACACGAGACTCCAAACCCACTTTATTTAATTGTATTGTATTGTAAATAGTAAATATCTTGTTGATTTGTGTCCTGATTTGTTTATGTTGCGCAAACGATGATGTCACGATGATGTCACGACAACTATATTGATAATTTCACCCATTTTAAGTAGCGCAAAACAAACCAAAGTGATTAAATGTACAAAAATGCACCTTAATACCAGGTAAAAATTAAAAAGCTAGAATTTATATACAGCTCATTTCATCCCTCACCTTTTAAGACATTTTTCAAAACTGCCAATTCTTTGCTGGGACTTGTGTGTATCCATAGTGAAGCTAGAGCAACTTTTGGTCTTATTTTTGTTGTCTCCAATCCTCTTCCTCTTTTCATCCTCCTCTTCCTCCGAAGAACTTTCAGATTCCTCCTCAGAGCAGTTCTTTTTCTGTGTGGATAAGAAAGTAAAATTAAACCTAAACAGACTCCATGTGTTTCCTTTGAATGAAGGGGAAGCTCAGCATACCCGTGTAGAAAACTCTGCATCTGATTCAGAGTCTGATGAAATGTCTGAAAGTACTGATTCTCTGTTCCTGAGATCTGAACCCTCTTCTTTACTAATATCTGCAACAACAACAACAACAACAAATAAAAACCCACATTGTGTCAGTGACAAAATGCTCAGAGAATAAGTATATATATACCTAATTGTATATACAGTATGTTGCATTTTTTATTATGTGAAAATTGCGGCGACTTTTATTTATTTCAAAATGACTTGAGTAACAACCAATGCCAAGTGAGCATAGCTGCGTATTTGCCTTGAATAGGATTAACATGTTCAACATAGTTCACACAAACTGCTAGTTTCACTTGAAATAATTTTGTTTACAATAAATCTTGGCTACAATGCTCTCAAAATGCAAGTCTTCAAGTTACACCAAACTGTTTTTAATTTAGTTTTGAAGTTATGTGTAGAGAAATAATAATAGTAATTGAAAGAATAATTGTTCATCCTGGTTTAAAAAAATTTAAAAGAAAGAAAAATTAAAAGAAAAATGTACCTCTTTTAAAACTGAAGCAAGGATGAACAATTATTCTTTAAAAGTAAAGTTTCAATTACTGTTATTACTATAAAGTTAAACCAAACTATTTTTAACTTAGTTTTGAAGACTTGAAGTTTGGTTTTTCCTCAAATAAGACCATAAAATGCTGGTGAAGTGATTCTCAGGATTTGAAGTCCTGCATTATACAGCTAATTAAATTTTTATAACCACATTCCCTAATTCCGTCAGTAATACATATGGACAAATTTAAATGTAAAGCTGATTTCAGGATTATTACTGGTACCTGTGAAGTCCTTTACTCCTCTGGCTACAAGATGACGTTTATCCTCCTCTTTCACTTGAACATGCACTTCCTGTTCCTCCTCTTTAGGGATTAGTTTGATCTTGAGTGAGTCCCTCTTCATGTCTCGGTCTTCCTCCTCTTCCTTTATCCTTGGTCTTTTTTCTGCAACATGCTGCCTGTTATCTCTGCATAAGAAGATTTCAGGGGAAAGATTTCAACAGTCAACCAAGGCTAGTATGGGTTTTTATGTGGTTGTTTTAAATTAGAGGTGTGCACAATGGTTTAATATCTGAATGTTTGATCTGCAATTATTATGCGAAAAAACCCACACTATTCGAATTTAACTATGTCACATTGCTGGCTGCAAATGGAGTGAATCCATGAAAAATTAACAAAAAACTTGCAGTTCTAATTATATGCAAAAGGTGGCGCTGTGGAGCGAGCAGTGGAAATAAGTTTACTTTAATGCAAAGCAGTTTTTCATTTGCTCTGTGCCAAATATTTAAATAAATGGTTTTGGTTAGGTACTTTTTTTTATTAACACACATTTTTTTTGTTTTCAACAAAGGAAAATAAATGGATGATGTTCGTCACAGATTAACATGGTTTACCTGACTATACGTCCATTACACAGCACCAGACGCAGGTCATTTTCCAAACTGCGTTCGGCTGCTGCGGCTGAAGCTGTCGAAACCTTATTGAACTTGCCGTTGACTTTCAAGTTAAAAGAGGCATCCTGAAAAACAATCATTAAGAAATATTATTCCATACAGATGTATCCATAACCCTAATAGCATTTATGGATGTCAAAAATCCCCCTTACCTCCTCATAAGGACCCATCTCCAGTCTTTTCAAGACCTCCTGTGTGTGCTGCTCATAGATGTCCAGGTGTGAGGGAGCTTTAGGGCCATCTGAGTGTTGATGATTATGATGATGATGATGATGGTGATGATGATGATGATGGTGAGGGTGGTGGTGGCCACGAAGGCGTCTGGCGGTCCTGCTTGCGTGAGACCCTCGCTCGTGTGCTGACCTCGTGGAAGGACAAATGGAGCTTTCTTGAAGTTTCATTGGCTTGTTTCCACAGTTCCCGTTCTGGTACTCCTTAGGTGTGAGAAACAGCATTGAGAGTTAAATACAAGAATTTTTATGTTTTTTAATTTTCAGGAAAAAAAAAAAAACACTAGACGGCATATTAATGTATGATTCATTGCAGAATAATAGTACGTTTTCTTCAGTTTCCTATATGTACTAAAATGTAATAGTTACTTTTAAAAGTAAATCGTAACAATACTTTTCAAACACTTAGTATTGCTCGGTTCAGTTTTAATTTTTGTTTTTTTTCACATTGTTTGAAAGGCTGTTCATGTTTACACTGATACATTCAAAACCAATAACAAATACAACAACACTAAATTAATGTGCTCTTGTTGCTGTTTTGTCAAAATAAAAATAATTAAAACACTAAACCAAATTAATTTAATAATTAGAAACATAACAAGTAAGGCAAAAAATACTGGTTAATTTTATTTTATTGTTTTAAAGAATAACAAGAGCAAAGTTAATCCAAATGCGAAAATATGGAAATATTATAAACATACTGAGCATTGTTAATTAATGCATTTACTGAGGTTCACTAATGGGTTTGTCGTAAAGTATTACTAATAATATTGAGAATTTAATAGTATTCTACTAATAATAAACAAACATATAAAACATAAATTAATAATAAACAAATGAATAATAATATCCTTCTGATTTTAATTTATTTTATTTGACTTTTTTGTGAATCGCTTATTTTTAAAATGTGAATAACCTAGAACTTTCCACCTGTAAATGCATTATTTAAATGCGTCTCTCCAAATGAGCAAGTCTCATGCAGCAGGTCTTACCTCAAGGTACTGGATTTCCTTGGTGAGCATTTTAATGAGATGGTTGGGTCTGATATGGTCTGGGACCTCGCTGGCTGGCTCGGTGACCTGAGGAAGATCAGCACACATGCCAGACAATAAGGGGATTGTGCCACACAGCAAACCTTAGGTTTCCCACCCAGAACCACCGACACCAGATATCCAGCCCTCTGGGACATTCATCCAGCACAGATTACAATGTTCAGCGCAGGATTGCAGGAGGCTTTAAAAGTTTTATTTTATTCAGGCTGTTATTTTCTTAATTATGGAGAAATTAATAGAATCCCATTTTATACCTTATTGACAAAATCCCCATTGTAAGCCTTTACTTTACTAATGTCAAATAATCGAATTACAAATGTTTGAATCTGACTTTCCGTGTTAAAAATTTTGTTTGAAAGAAATCTGAATTTAATTCTGAAAGAATATTCATGCTAGAAATGTTTGCAAATTATACACATTTAATTACATATTCATTCAAATAATACCTCAAACATGCCTTTAAACATAACATTTTGAAAACTTAAAATAAATTTTTAAACAGTTTTTAAAGTAATTAATGAATATAATATGAATTTTTAATTTAACAATTTTGAAATTTAATTTAATAATTTAATTTTTAAATGTACATTTTTTGTTAAAACACTACTACTACTAATAGAAAATAATAATAATAATAATAATAATAATAATAATAATAATAATAATAATAATAA
>CAIGQW010054212.1:10546265-10578297 GCA_903798125.1 Danio choprae | reverse complement strand
TACTACTACTACTACTACTACTACTACTACTACTACTACTACTACTAGAAATAAAAATAAAATTATAATAATAAAAATTATGACAAAACATATTATTAAATGATTATTAAAACATATATATCAGCTAAAAGGTCAACCTTTATGAGGCCCCATCAAACTTAACAGACACTCCAATTCAGAATTTCTTTAAAGAGTGAAAGTTCTGCCTCACCTGAGCTGCATGCCAATGTTGAGGTTGTGGAGGAAGTTTCCCCCGAAAGCCATGCAATCCTGAGAGGTGAGAACTGCATGGATCCATCCTGTAAAGGAGGTCAAGAGTGTGTCAACAGCTGACCGACAGATGCAGAAAAAAAATAAAAATAGACATCTGTTCTAGTCCATAGCCAGCCAGTCATATCCGGTGTACAGCAAAGCTGGACCGAGAGTCATTTCACTAAAAGCTTTTAAAAGCCTATTGAAATCTTTTACACTTGAAATTTGAAAAAGGGCCAAATTTTGACCGTTGAGGTGGCAGTTTTGAACTTGTACCTTTAATACTACTAGTAGTATTAGTAGTGTATTGTATTGTAGTATTGTAGTATTTGTATACACAAGTGTGACCATGTTGAGATGTCAATTTTAAACTTCCTCCTACTCGTAGAGGCGCAGTTTGGAAGTGCTGAAGTGTCAGTTTTGAACATGCTCTCTTAATAGTCTGACCATGTTGAGACATCAATATTGAAATTATTTTAGTATTGAAGTAGTGCAGTTTTTTTTTTTTTTTTTTCAATTTTCAGTAAGTGTTGACAATAAAAAACACTTGACAGCATATTGAGATTCATTATAGAATAACCAAAAGTTTTCTTGAGTTTCCTATATCTGCTAAAATGTAATATATGTACTTTAGTTACTTTTACTAGTAACTTTTATTAGTAAATAGTAACAATGCTTTTTCAAATATATTTTACTATTGCTCGTTTAAGTTTCAATTTTTAGTTTTTTGTTATTTTGCACATTGTTCGAAACATCCCCAACGGGTCAATTTTCACCCGTCCTTCTGGCCAACATTTAACGCCTCATCACTAACAAAGGGAGCTAATCTGGGTGTGTACACCAACACATGAGCCATGAAAGCATCATTTAAAAGGAAAAGGCTTGAAGGTGATAACTTCTGTGCAACAAACCAGTGTCAGGAGCATAAAGTTGCTCATGATGCGCACAAATGAAAATCATCCTGGTGTGCACAAGCCTTTAATATGTTGTTTTTGAATGCGTATCTTTAGTACTTGTAGATGCACAGTTAGACTTTGTTGAAGCAACAATTAAAAGGGGCTAATAATAGACATTTTTCTAAATATTTTTTTCCAGCCAAACTGAAAGAAATAAGACTTTCTTCCAAAGGAATATACAGAAGCAAATGTTGAGAAAGAAAAAGCTCCTTGCTCTGTTAAACATCACTTTGGAAATATTTTAAAAAGTTTAATTTCACAGAAAGGCTAATAATTTTACACTACCAAGTCCAGCCAACCTTCACGTGTGGGGCAAGATTGAGACTCCAGCATGCCAGTTATGCTCTGGTAGGGGATCATTAGAACACCTATTGAGCACCTGTCCAATGGCACTGGCGGAATGGCGCTACCGTTTGAGGCATGACCAAGTACTGAAGGTGGTGGCAGAAAGCATATGCAATGCCATTATCTCTGGTAAGTACCATCTTGCCAGAAAAGGAGGATTGACTTTGTGAAAGCTTGGGAGGAAACCTGCCAGCTCCAAAGGACAAGGTCGGGCCTCCTCTACTCAACCCCTGACTGGAAGTTGCAAGTTGACCTGGGGAAGCAGTTAAAGTTCCCACAGCACATAGTTACAACATCACACAAGACAGTTGATCATGGTTGAACTCAGTGCCCTGGGAAGAGCGAACGGAAGATGCAAATGAAAGGAAACGCTCAAAGTACCAGGAGCTAGTAGAGAAGTGCCGGGAATGGGGCTGAAAGACCCACTGTGAGCCAATAGAGGTGGGCTGTAGAGGGTTTGCAGGGTGTTCACTCTGTTAAGTCTTCAACCAACTAGGCCTAGCAGTAGCAGATAAGAAGAGGGCCATTAAGACCATTTGTGAAGCTGCAGAGAAAGCCACAAAATGGCTATGGATAGAGGGCTATCCATATCCATAGTTAGAGAAGACGGCTGATCCGTGGGTGATGGCTACTGGGATGCAAGCTGGGGTCTGATCAACCTCAGATGGGTCACCTGGGCAAGGGTGTCTGATGTTGAAAGACCCAAAACACCCAGTGACCCCAGGCTACATCACTGACGATGCGTCCTAGTTCATCTAGATGATGCATCTTGGACACATTTAGTCTTCAACTGCATGTATACCATTTAGTTTTAAACATCACAGTTATTGCTAATGCAAATACTGGAATACTGTGAAAACTAAACATAATAACTACAAAAGAAAATAATAATTTCATTTTTAAATATCAAATTATTTTTAAATATAACAAACCGTATAAATGCTACATAGTGCCTACCAAAGTTGACGTGTTTTCTGGGTGGGCCATCAACTGCAGCGATTACATGGCTAACTGAGATCTGCTGAGCTGAATCAAACCCCTAGAGTGTTTGAAAACCACCAAACAACCAGTCTGTTAACTACATCCACGACTTCCTGTCTATGCTCGAATATATAGGCCACATGCGAAGGGGGAGGTGGGATGGGGGGGGGGGGGGTGCATAAATATACATCACATTCAGAAGCAAAGCCTCAACAATGAGTAACTTTCATAGTGTGGGTTTTGAAGGACTTTTGAAGTCTGTCTCACAGCAGGGGGATGTGAAGGATCCCACGGTCTTAAAGTGTTCTGCTAGTGCCATCAACACAGCTGGGAACCAGATTGATCTAGGGACACGTATCCTGACCTGCTCGTTTTTGAGTGTGAGGTTTTCATAAAATATTCAGCCACCCATGTTATATGACTTCACATATGATACGAAGTCATAATTACAAATATATGACTCAATATTTTGGAGCTTCACTAACGAACCATAGGCTGGATAAGATGTTAGGTTCAAGAAGATATATGTGGCTTTTTGGGTGGTAAGCCTTAGGTCTGAACCTGAAACAAGGAACACAAATCAGCCCTGGCTTTCCTGTGGAACCGCCATTAAAGACAGCTGCTCTGCTGTAAGTGGAAAAGCAGTTCTTCTCGCTCCGACATCCGTGTGTTTGTAAAAAAGCCTTAAGACAAACATAACGTTTCCTTTTTCTCCTTCAAGGTGAAGTGTGTAGCTTTTGAACCATCAGGGAGTAAAATAATGACCCCCCGTCACCCGCCAAAAACTCACTCCAGTGGTTGGGCCTGTTGCTCCGTCAGGCTGGCATTAAGTCTTTTTTCCCTATTGCAACATATATCAGTAAATGGGAAATTTTGTCCATCAGGAATTGACGAAATCATAAGAATTGGGATTTGCTATTAATGGAGCAACATGTGAGCAACAGGTGAATTTCCTATCCTTGTACCATAAATTATTTTTAAAGATTTTTTATTTTATTTTGATATTATTTTATTTTATTTAGATTTGAGATTAGAAGGGAACACCAATTTTAAAAAGTAATAATGTACACAAATAAATAAAGTATAATTTAATGTCTATTCCAAAAATAAAGAGTCATACTGATTTTAACTAATTGTGAACGTCATTTGTCTGTGCCCAAAAAATTAAGCTTAAAAAAAAATAAAAAGACCACAAAACAACACACAAATAAATGGATTTCTAGTATATATATAACCACAGGTATGTTTTATAAAAAATTTTTACATGCAATTTCATTGCATAATCATTTTACTTAATAGTATTATAACATAAACCGTATTTATATTATTTTAATATTATATTATATTATTTTAATATCATATTATTTTTATTTATATATTTAAGGATTTTTAAAATAATGAATAAATATGGTATATTTTATAATTTTTTTTACATGTCATTTCATTGCATAATCATTTTATTTAATAATATTATAACATAAAATGTATTTATTTTATTTTAATATTATATTATATAATTTTAATATTATATTATTTTTATTTATATAGTTGATGAATATTTTTTTATGATAAATAAATACAGATAAATAATTTAAAAACAAATATAAAAATATAAAGATCAAATTTCATTTTATTTGAATGAATAAAGAAATCAGTGCTAACCTGTTGGGATCAGAAGTGTTGTTCCCTGCCGCACGACACATTTGTAGCACTTGTCCACTTTCTTCCCGAAGAACACTTCACTCTGGTTCGGGGATGAGCTCCACTCCTCATATAGTGCAAGGTTAGCTGGGGTCGGCTTTATTAAATAAAAAATCTTCTCCCCCTATAGGTATGATTGAAAATATATGTTGGTTTTTTTTGTCATTCTTTAAATATGATTACAATTAACAATCTTTTCTAAATTGTAGTATGCTTTAAAATGTCAATTTATTCCTGTGATTACAAGGCTAAGTTTGCAGCATCAGTACTCCGGTGCCATATGATCCTTCAAGAAATCATTCAAATCTGCCATTTTGCTTTTCGAGAAACATTTTCTATCATAATCAATGTCAAAAAGAGTGCTGCTTAATGTTTCTGTGGAAACTGTGTTATTTTCAAGATTCTCTGATGAACAGAAACAGAGCTTACCCATAAGACATGGTACCACACAGACGTGCCCCCAAAATCAATGTGGAAGTCAGTATAGCTGTCCTTGACGCCCATTAAACAATACTTCTGCACGAAGGGCTTGGGAAAGTAAGAGTCATCAGGCCAGTAGTTCTCCACCCAAGACATTTTCTGAGCAATATCGGGGACGACCACCAACTCTGCCATCCTGAACACAAAACATTATAGTTAATATGATTTATGCTCTCAGAAAAAAAATAATAATAATAATAATAATAATTTGCATAAACTGAGCACTTTTAAACAATACTAACTTGGTGTCTGAAAACTCCAGACTGATGACGTTTAGGACTTTGGGCCGCTGAGGGCTGTAATAATACTTGACAAACGTGCTCAGTTTCATCTTGCTGTCCGCCTGCCTGGCCACATCAATGACATCGATTACTTTGTTACCTCCTATAAGCAAAGACAACAAGATGAGTAATGAGAATGTGCGGAAATCAAAGGCACAGAATCCCATAACAATTATTCTTATCCAAACAAACTCAACAGGGATAAACGGCGATAAATCAACATCATTAAAAAGGCATAAAGCATATTTAAAATCAAATAAAGATGACGTTTGGGGCTAGAAAAAGTTTCCCGTTGTCCTCAAATAACACTAGAATGAAAGATGCAAGAAATCAGCTGATGTTTATTACTGTATGAGAGCCGACAGGCAGGCAGATCATCAAAACCCACCAGGAATCTGCTGGGAAAAACCTCAAACACTAAGTAGGACAGATGGTGCTTGTGTACACAAACGGCACCCTGGTGTACCTAGCCAGAAACACACTCTCACAAAAAACATCATAAAGTGATCCTTTACTGCTGTTCTGGGATCAAGAACTTCATCATGACTTGCAGCGTTGCCAATAAAAATGTCTATCGACTCCTTTATGGATCTGCATTGACGGCTACAACAAATATGGGTTTAATTTAAGAATCAAAAGATCTTTAGTATGTGTTTATACATGCATAAAGCATTTATGCCATTAATTACTCCAGTAACGGCAAACATTTTAATAGTTCTGGAGACATAAAATGCCTTTTATGATCTCAAAAGCAGTGCAGGACAAAAGCAGCTTTCACAAAAGCAGGTGGAGAGTTAGGTTTGGCATTATAAGCAAATGGCAATGTGGAAAAAACCTCCACGATGTTCGATTTTGCTGGCTGGGAAGCTGCGCAGGCACGCTGTCCATTGAAGTAACTGAATTAGCAGAGCAGCTAGCCGCTAGAAGCGCATTAAGGACAAAAGCAAGAGCTTTTAGTGCAATCCCCAGACATAACGTCACTGTTAACTATAACATTCATCATGCAATTCAACTTTTTGTCAGGAATGTTGGCAATCTACAGACTCATCCCAAACAGTACAGTTCTCAAAAATAATGGTAATGTATTTTGGTTTGATCTTGCTTGATCAATGATAATTAATTACTAAAATAAAAAATTACAAAAATATTCAACTCACTAAAGTTTTATTTTAAGTTAAATAATGACATGTATTTTGGTTTGTTTTAACAACAACAACAAAAAAACCCCCTCAAAAGAACAATTGTGCCGTCTCTCAGCCAAACAGTTGTGCTTCTAAAATGAACTAAAACGAGCAATCTCACTTATTTACATAAATTAATCTAGATTAAGAAGGTAAACTGAAAATTCTTAGTAGCTCCAACATGTGGAACAAACCGCAAAAACTAGCATGACAAATGCTCACCATATGGTGAGCATTTGTCGACTAATGTATCAGCCGACTAATGTATCATGAAGATTTCACACCTATTCATAATCACATAAAAAAACTCGTAATCACGGCGACCCGTGATAAATAAGGGACTAAGCTGAATGAAAATTAATAAATTAATGCACAGCCCTACAACAAAAGTGTACATTTTTGCAGCAAAAGAAGCAAGAATATACACAATTAGCATTCTGTGCTAACATCAACAAAACACTAATGTGTTTGCAGAGAAAATGAGAGATAAAGAGGGTGAGCTGAAAAGTTTGGACCACATTTGTTGGGTCACACACACACACACACACACACACACACACACACACACACACACACGCACGCACGCACGCACGCACGCGCGCACGCGCACACGCACGCACACACGCACACACGCACGCACGCACGCACGCACGCACGCACGCACGCACGCACGCACGCACACACACGCACACACACGCACACACGCACACGCGCGCACACACACACGCGCGCACACACACACGCGCGCACACACACGCGCGCACACACACGCACGCACACACACGCACGCACACGCGCACACACACACACACACACACACACACACGTAAGTACACGTACGTACACACACGTACGTACGTACGTACGCACACCTACACGCACGTACGTACGCACACCTACACGCACGTATGTACGCACACCTACACGCACGTACGTACACGCACGTACGTATACACACACGTACGTATACACACACGTACGTACACACACACTTTTGCCATTCTTCTGGGTAAACTGGGGGTAAATGCTAACATCTGGAAATCAATGGGGGGTAAAACACTTAGCAGACTGTTAGCTTAAAAGTCTACATATATTAGCAGTAGCCTGACAGGAGTGATGCAGTCACTAAAGCCTCGTTTACATCTGATATTAAAATGCATTTCTGTGAATCCCATTACAAGTTGATGATGCTGAATATGGGTGTAAACGGAGTTGAAAGAGTTTGTGATTGTCCACGTTTAACCATTTCCAGAGGTAGTTGAAAACCATTCAGCTAGATTGCTTTCATAGTGTAAACAAACAGCCACAAAATAAGCCTTCTCTCTGTCTACATAATTCTGAAATTGTATGGGGTGAGGTGTTGAAACATTTAACATTTAAATTTTGCAGAACAAAGGTTTGTGTGGGTTTTTTTGGGTTTGTTTTTTTTACACATTTTTGCCTTCAAAACAAAGCAAACCTACATTGTTTGGGGTAGTTTTGCAGTTTTGAGAAATTGTTCTCTGTATTATTTTCTGCTGCTCCTATGGATTAAAGGCATAGTTTACCCAAAAATCACAATTCTGTCACCATTTACTCACCCTTTACTTGTTTCAAACTTTTATGAGTTTCTTTCTTCTGTTAAACACAAAAGAATATATATATTTTTTTGAAATGGTAAAACCCTGTAACTATTAACATACATAATTTTTGTTTTTCCTACTATGGAAGTCCATGGTTAAAGGTTTTCAGCTTTCTTCAAAATTCTTTTGCGTTCAACAGAAAAACAGCTACTTGAGGGAGAGTAAACGGTGAGTAAATTTAATTTTTTGGGTGAAATATCCCTTTAATGTTCAAGTATACAAACGTGCAAGCTTATTTTTGCTATATTAAATCAAAAGATGACTAAACTATACGATACGTGCACCTGCCTATGGGTCATCCCCTGAAAGAAAGTATTGTTTTGTCAACTTGTAATCGGATTGACCAAAACTCATTCTAACACCAGGTGTAAACTTGGCTTGGAAGGTGCGGCAATAGCAAACCTTTTGCCACCTAGCTGTAAGTGCAATATAATCACACTTCCATTCCCAGTGGGCAGCAGACTACCCCCTCGGGACCAAAATGGAGGAGCTGATCGCAGCGTGTATCATGATAACAATACATTATACACTCAAATGTGAGGCAGAAGAGTGAGCTGTAACCTAAACTTTATAGACAAAGCTCAGCGGGGAAGATATCGCGGCTGTGTAACCGGAAACTATAAAGACCAGACTCTCAATGAGATGAAGCCTGCTAGGCTGCTGTAAGGTACACCGCTTTTATCTGCACTCTTATTTCATTATGGCTTGATTAATGTTTGCTAAAAGGTTAGACCCATCTGACTCACCTAAGATTACATCTGATCTCTGCAATAGCTGGCCTGTAATGTAACTCCATTACACGAAGACAACTCTTAATGGAATTAATATTTAAACCCATGAAACGCTGCTGCTCAGTGGCTACAATGAAGAGCACACTGGGTAAAGGAGGAGGGAAATGGATGGAGAAGATGATAGTAGTTTCACTTTCCCTACTTACCGACATAACGCTCGACATCCTTAATGGAGAAATCCGGCGAAGGTAAACGGAGACCGAGTTCTTCCATTTTGGATACACTGATGGGATAGCGGAAGCCATGCCTCTCCAGATACCTTTGGGTGACCTGACCGCCATGCATTGGCTGTAAGATCTCATCTCCACTACAGATTGAAACACGGGAGAAATGTAGATTAGGGATTTCAGGAGTGCGAAAACAGCAGTTAAGAAAGCATCCGATGATAGACATGTTTGCATAAGCTCTGAAATTTGGCCCTCTAGTATTAGTTGTTAATTAATTGTTTTTAATTGTGTATTAAGTATAAATGCACCAAATTATCTGCCGCCAAAAATTGTCATCTGAAAAACAATGATAAAATTGAAGGTTGAAAATGAGCCTGGAAAAACGGCTGTGTTATACCACATTGCCCAGCAGTGTTTAGCATGGTTTGTTGTTGTACTGTCGACTAGCTTGCGTGCACGCCATGGTCAAAGTTACAAATAGCTGGATATTTTCCAAATATACCCACATGCATATCTATGCATCTACATGCTTAACAGAATAGCAAAGTCCACTGAAATAACGGGCCGACAAGACAATACTATTTAGTTCACTTGTTCCTGCTGCTTGCAATAGCACAACTGTGCTGTCATGGCAACGCTGGTAAAATGATGCCTCTCGACTCGTTTAGTGATCTGATCAGACCATGCTCAAATAATAATAGCTTTAAAAGACCATAAATTCTATAAAAAAAGGGAAAGACTTAAATTAAGATAATATTTTGATCATGCAGATGGGCATAGCATCAGGTGAAGTGAGTCATACTGATTCTTCATTCACTTTATTGTAATTCCAATTGCAATATTTGGTATGTACATCTTTTGCAGTAATTATAGCAGGACATCTACTGAAACGGTTTCAATTTATTTCCTGAGAACTTAAACACTAAAGCTTGATAATAATTACATGTTACTGTCTGTTTATAAAATCTGTTTATTTTGTTGGCTTGCATTTTTTTCAATTACTATCATTTAAGTTATTTAGTTAAATAAAAAAAGTCTTACAAAATTACTTTTTTAATAATAACTATTACAAGGCATTTTCTGTTCTCAGCCAAGTGCATCCAGAATTTTCAGTTTTGGCCTAGAATTTCAGTGCATCTCTATTATAAAGTAGATTCAAATACAAGCAAGTAGCTTTATAGTATTACACAAGTGTCAATGGTAGTTTCCATTGAACTTTATTTCTAAAATAGTTCTAGACCACATAAGTAAGGACTTAGTCCTTTGCTTCATTTTACAATAGATTCATTCACAAACGAAAGATAATTTAATAGAGGATTTAAATAAATAATTTAAAATAAAAAAACAATGCTGTGTTGACTATATTGAATGCAACAGTGGCTTGGACCCGGAAACAGTATTCCATACGTCATGGCTTAACAAGCAAACACTTGTGTTTTAATACTTGTGTGTTTTAACTCGTCACAGCTGCGTCCAGTAAAAAATAAACAAAAAGGCAGTAATGAGGCAGTCATAACTAATGATGAGTGCTGTGATCTACAATCAAATTGTTCAGGTGAGTGACACTGCTTTTTTCTTATTATGCACATATGTTTTGTGTGGCATCATTGAAGAAACCGAGCAATGGAGTGCTTTGTCATAATGATTTTGGTTTCTCAATTTTGGCACACGTACCTGGGGAAGGTCCTGGCCTGCAGCTCCCGAACAAAAACGGAGGTGCCAGCCTGCACTGGCTTACTGCCGTCATCTGGCTCGGTGTAGTCATGTCTGTGCCAATTCCTCCGTTTCTTCACTGTAAAAACAAGGGAAGGAGAATTCAATACTACTGGCCTCACAGCAACAACACCACCATAACATCTGTTGTGTTGATCACAACGGTTCAGCAGAGCAGAAATAGTTTTAATCCTTTAAATCCTGTTGTCATTTGATAATTAGGCTTGTAACAAACTCCCAACAGGGGAAAGAAGAATCTGCAGGACGTATTTTAACATAGTGGCAGGGGTGAATCAAACGGTGCAAAAAGAGGGTACATACTGAGAGAGGGTCCATGGTGGACGTCACAGTTGGGACAGTGGTAAACGTCAATGTCCACAGCATAGTGCTCTTCAACCTCGACACAGCTGCAAGAGAACAAACACGTACATTAATGAATGCTTACAGCACAAAATAGTTTTCTGGGGAAACTACATGATTCTGATGTGCATTGACCAATGAATATTTGAGTTTGAAATTTTTATGTTCACCAAAATTCCATTTATTTATTAAAAAAAGAATAGTAACATTGTGAAATATAATAAAGGTTTTTTCTAAATATCTTTTCTTTTTACCTACACAGTAAAATTTATTCTTTTAAATTTATTATTTATTCTTGTAAAGGCACAGCTGAATTTCAGTTTTTATTGGAAAACATTTTGTACAAACATGTTTGATCGCTACTTTTGATCTATTAAAAGCATCATTGGTAAACATAAATATAACTTTATTTATTTATTTTTAATGATCTAAATAAAATAAAACGTTTATGCAAAACCAATATAAGGAAGAATTTCAAATGAAGCTAATTATAACAACAACAACAACAATACTTATTATTTTGCAATAAATCCAGTTATTTTTTCTCAATTTCTAATTGAGCATCTTGTACAGTTGTCTTGCTTGAGAAAGGAGGCCATGATGTTGTATAACACGGCCTCTTGATAAATGCTAAACATACGTCTCTACATGCTTATCAAACAATACACAAAGCAGCATGCATTTGTACAAGGGGCTTATTAAAACATTTCCCCACACCCAGAGTGTTCAGTAGCTTTGCCAGCACACATCTTATCGTTCAAGATCCGCTTGCCCCACTTCTTACATTTTACACACTGCACCTTCCAATTAGCTTAAAGGCATGTTGTTTCACAGGAAGTCATATGACGAGCCAGTTCTTGGCATTCAGTGCAGATTCATTAGCCAGGCAGGTAATGAGGCCTTGCACACTTTTCTGGCTCAGGTTTTGCTAAGCGTTGCCAAAGAAAGCAATTTCACCAACTCCTTGGTTTGAGTGTAACATTACCCAGAGTGAAGTGCTGCAAACAAACGAGGGCTTCACACGGAGAACGCCTGACTAGCTGGAAATAGTCTGATGGTGCAATACAGTAGCTGCTTTTCCATCCACCTATTTTATGCACATTTTGGAATATTGCATTAAAAAAAGAAATCCTGGATGGAAATGCCAGAATGCCCATAAATTTAGAAAATGCGTTTACTGAGTAGGAGAAATGTTTTATTTATACTATAACGGAAACGCATTTACCAAATAAATTCCAGCATACGCACCAAAAAAAAGTCATGTGATTTTGCTTCAACAGATCATGTGATAACAAAAATGGCGGGTATGTTTGGGTTGACGATAAGGTCCGAACATTTTTAAATGTTATATACAAGAAAAAAAAACATCCTTGATGGAAAACATTAGCGGAACACGCAAATCTTCCAAGAAGTGCAAGCGGCAATGATTCTAAAAGATATGACTAGCATACGTCTATATGTTCTAAGATGCAAGTAAGTTATCATACATGTTACTGGCAATGTGTGAAATCCCGGGATTGTATAGAATGGCTAGGAAATGTATAGAATGCCTGATTGTTTTAGGCAAAGTATGAAATATCAGTTTTTGTAAAGATTTTGAATACTTTTCCTAGGCATTCTATACAACTCCTAGGCATTATATAAAATGACAAGTATCATTTTTCTGAAAGTGTCAGAAGAGCACAACAAAAGCCTTTGTTGATTCGTCCACTAATTTTTCGGTAAAAAAACAAAAAACAAAACAAAAAAAAAACAAACAGTTTTTAGCAGCATTGGCTCTTATTTGAGATAACTCATCGTAGCACCGTCGTTGCATGTCAACATGGCACGATTCCCATCCTGGCACTACACTCTCTTCTGACATGGTCACACAACAATCCATGGGGAAACATTATGGGAGAGCGTCTGTGGAACCTCAGCCAGATAATACACGCTGACGTTGTGAGAAGAATTATGGGAATATTGTCTGTGATGTTGTAGTGGAACCTCATACTGGCAATACGCTATTTTACAACAACGTTCAACACTCATGTGCTTCGATCGACATAATCAAACAATGACCCAAGCGCCACCGCCAACATCAATGGTGGGAAAAATGGCAGGTAGGCCAGTTACATACTTTGCATTATATAGAATGCCTAGGCAATGTATAAAGTAGCAATCATTTCATACTTTAACGCTTGATTTTAGGAATCCCATACATTTCCTAGGCATTCTATAGAATGGCGGATTTCACACATTGCCGGTAACGTATACAAAAAAAAAAAAAAGTTCTTCTCCTAAGGCAGCAACTTCCATTTTTCTTTTGATATTTGATATTTGGTGGGTAGCAATGTCGCCTCACAGCAAGAAGGTCGCTGGTTCAAGCCTTGGCTGGGTCAGTTGGCACTTCTGTGTGGAGTTTGCATGTTCTCCCGGTGTTCACTTGGATTTCCGCCGGGTGTTCAAAAAACATGCGCTATAGGTGACATGCGCTATAGGTGAGGTAAGCTAAATTGTGTGTAGTGTATAAGTGTGAATGAGTGTGTATGGTTGTTTCCCAGAGATGGGTTGCAACTGGAAGGGCATACGCTGCGTAAAACATATGCTGGACAATTTGGCGGTTCATTCCGCTGTGGCGACCCCAGATTAATAAAGGGACTAAGCCGAAAAGAAAATGAAAGAATGAATGAATATTTGGCACCAGTTTATCAGGAAGTGATGATTTTGCTCTCTTGGACTCTTTGGATGGAAACGGTGCTTTATTCGCAAATTCATTTTATGCGATAATAAAGTTTTGCGCATAAAATGAATTCGCATTTTTGGGGGAACATGGCTAGTGTTTCCCATACTGTACATTGATTCATTTGAGGCGTCCCATCACAATATGATCGGGTTCTTTCAAGTCGTGCAATTTGTGCATTTTCCCTTATATAAAGAATCTGTACACAGTGCAGAACTTAAACAATAATACTACATTGAAACTGCTGCGGGATATTGGAAAAATCTGACATTACGATATATATATGCTGCGATATGATATAAATTCACCAGATGAATTGAATAGCTCAATTTGGAAAGATTTCATTAATTTAAATAGATTGAGATGATCAAGTCTTTTTCTATTCAGTGTGTTTGCATACACTAGTAGTAGAGTAGGGACAAAAGTAACATTTTCAATAAAAATCTAATTTTAAAAGATAATGTTTTTACCAGAAATATATTTTTGCTGTGGTTAGTAACTCACAAGAGCGGTCTATCAAAATAAGGTGTTATTTTTTATAACTTCACTTGCTCATTGCTACTTTTGACCCCATAGGTAAGGACGAAAGTAACACACGGGTGAGTCAAAGGTAACAACATTTGCTAGATTTACTGGCTTAATCTTGTTTATTTTAAATATATCTGACTATGACCATGTTAATCTTAACTGCAAACATATTTTGTCCCTTATTTTTGCAAAAAATAAAAAATTATTAAACGGCACAAATTCACTTCCATTAAATGTTTCAAAAGCAATCCAACAATGCAAAATGTTAATTTTTCTATATTTTTTATTATTATTGGCAATATGCATTAATCTTATAAAACATAAGAGTCAAAACACTGAAAACTAATGTGGAAGTGAAAAATAAGGCATGGCTATTAGCAGTGGAACATAAATAACAGTGTTACTTTCGTCCCCACAGGAACTCTTACCATTTAAACCTGATTTACTTTTAAACTCAGACATTTCAAACTCAAGGATGTGTTATTGCACTAAATAACCTGTAGATTGATCATTAGTGTGACACATGAAAAGAGAAACACAACTTGTAATAAGGAAAAAAGAACCACTACATAGATTTGGAGCTAACTACAGGACATGGTCCCAAAATCACATGATATTTGGCAGCTCCATCAAGAGTTGCATGCTGAATGTGTTGTTATAGCCTGGAAATCAAATGTTGTCAGGGCTTTGAGAAAATTGCTTTGTTAATTTGGTCCCGTATTACTTTCATCCCTTCACTCCCCTATACATAAATAGAACAGAGCAAAGACAAGGTTTTCTGGAGTCTAACAGTACTCAGTTACTAAAATGTAACAACCAATCATAAATTAACATGGTCATCATTGCATAAGTTAATTGTTTATTAAAATGATCTTTAATAAACAATCTAATCCTGCGATGTGACTATTGCAGATACACACATTGCAATATCGATGCTCAATTGATATATTGTGTATATACACAATACACAAATTTCAATTACAGGAAAAAAATAATAAAAAGTAAAATTTCCCAACAAATATATCCTAAATGTGCATACCTGCCTATAGAACTTCACTGGGAAATCTTTTTCCAAAGCAAATGATGACAAAAAAAAAAAAAAAAAAGTTAAAAAGAGCAAGACGCTAATATTTAAAGTCTGATTGCTGTAAAAACAAAAAAATATATATATATTTTGGCATTTCCGTATATGCTTTTTGATTTAATAACCACAAATCTGTGGGAAACACTGCAATATAAACAAACAATCATACACTAGAAATGCAACAGGACGTTTCCAACAAAAGTAGCAGTGTAGAATAAACTGTAAAACATTCCCTTCCATTCTTGAAATCTGATCGTGAATCCAAAGACTGAACTGATTCTGCATTGACCGAAGAGTAACTCCAGACTGGGTCATCTACGGTCAATTATGTTTAACCCCAGACAGGCCCGACTAAACCAGAGCTCCAGATGTGAGGTTACATTTGGTTGGGCTCCAGGGTACGAGACGTGAGGTGAGTGGAGGAGGGGGAGAGTGTTTGTGTTGGAGACGAGTGTGGGAAACAGTGGCATTTGAGTGGCAATGGTTGTGTCCACATCAAAAGGTTTAAATTAGCAGTCATGCTGGGAAAATTTGGGGTTATTCAATGCCACAAGAACAAGAGGATTCAGATTATTGACAGCATCAGCTTTTCATTGACTTTAAAATATTACGTTTTCATAGGTTTTTTGATTTTATTTAAATCCAAAAAGTATAGTTTACTTTAAAGGTTTATTTTAAAAGCTTGTTTCGATCGAATAAAAAAAAGATTTCCATGTCACAATTCAGACTTTTCCCCTCAGAATTTTGAGTTTATTTATTCATTCATTCTTCTTCGGCTTAGTCTCTATTTCAGGGGTCGCCACAGCGGAATGAACTGGCAACTATTCCGGCATATGTTTTACGCAGCGGACGCCCTCCATACACACTTATTCAAACACACACTCATACACTACGGCCAATTTAGTTTATTCAATTCACCCTCATGTCTTTGGATTGTAGGGGAAACCAGAGCACCCGGAGGAAACCTACGCCAAAACTGGGGAAAATTTGCAAACTTCACACAGAAATGCCAACTGGCCCAGCTGGGACTCGAACCAGCGACCTTCTTGCTGTGAGGTGCTAACCACTGAGCCAATGTTGAGTTTATAGCTCACAATTTTAACTTTTCTACATGACAACGATGCAGCCAAGAATTGTCAAAGTTTTATGTGTTTTGAAAAAGGTTTACATTTACATGACAACATTTGCAAAAAATAAAAAAAGCCTGGCCTGCTTACACACATTCGCAAAAATTATTGTATTACATTTGCCAGGCCATTATTTGGCGCTCTCATCTTGTTAGTGAACAGTACCTGTAGGAATGTGATGAAATGCTGTCTCGATTCGGTGCTCCAGTCTATGTATAATTTGATGTGTGTAAGATGCGTCTCTGCTTTTGATTGTAATGTGAAGTAAATCCACACCTTCCTGATGAAGCATTAAGAAACACTTGAGTAATTGAGAACAGCCACTGTTGTGTTTTTTTTTTGCTTGGCATTAATCTACACTTCCCTAAAGATGTGTGCATGCACATGAAGCCATTGTTTTTAAAGTTTCTTGTTTTCAGGTGCTTACACGGACACAAAAAGGCGACATTTTCACAAATGTCCACTTTGAGTGCATTTATGCAATTTTTTTTAATCACAAAAACATTGATTTCGTGTAAACAATTGATCAAAAAGCATAAAAGGTTTCTCAATTTGGGAACATGGTCTTTTAAACAGCCCCTAAATCAATATAATTCACCTTTTATTTTCCCTCAGAATTGCAAGTTTAACTCACAATTTCAAGTTATAAACTCAATTGCAAAGTTAGAATCACATCTAAAAATACTATTTAATCACACAAAACTAAAAGGTTTTATGGATTGAGATACAAGTTTCATAAATCTTATTTTATTTTAATCTCATTGATTTGCTATGTAAAAACTGAGACATAAAAAAAATCTGATACATAAACTCAGAGAAAGGATTCAGAAATAATATCACAATAGGAAGATGTAAAGTCAGAATTGCAACAATGCCTATAACGGTCAAGCAGTTTTAAATGTCCTGTTTTTTAAGAAAAAGACCTCAGAAAATTGTGTTTAAAAAAAAAGATTCATTATTTGATATTTATAAAATTGATAAAAAAATTTAAAAAAAAAGGTATACAACAAGCCCACTACTTACTATGTATATTGTATTTCTCAAGTTTTTATAAAGTCCCAAAATGTCATACTCCAAAATAAAAAGCACAAATTTACAAGTTTCACACACTCCAGTTGTTAAATGTTAATAAATTGTTTTAAACAATTTTTATTATTATTATTATTATTATTATTATTCATTCATTTTCATTTCGGCTTAGTCCCTTTATTAATCTGGGGTCGCCACAGCGGAATGAACCGCCAACTTATCCAGCATATGTTTTACGCAGCGGATGTCCTTCCAGCTGCAACCCATCACTGGGAAACACCCATACACACCCATTCACATTCATACACTACATTCACATTCATACACTACTAACAATTTAGCTTACCTAATTCACCTATAGCGCATGTCTTTGGACTTGTGGGGGAAACCGGAGCACCCGGAGGAAACCCACGCAAACACGGGGAGAACATGCAAACTCCACACAGAAACGCCAACTACTGACCCAGCCGGGGCTCGAACCAGCGACCTTCTTGCTGTGAGGCGATTGTGCTACTCACTGCGCCACCGTGCTGCCCCATTATTATTATTATTATTATTAATATTATTATTATTATTATTATCTGTCCCATCTGAGTTTTACATGCTGGTAACGAGCCACCAATTTAAACTGACTGCACAACGTCTAAAATTTTTTCCCTTCAAAAGGACCCAGAATAAACTGCAAGCAGCCACTACAAACACCAGCCAACAACTTTCCCGCCCTCTGTCTCTTTTAGACTTTCACCAGCGATTACAATGAAACGACCAAAAAAAGACATGCAGGAAGTGACTCACGAAAATCATTACATCACACCTCCTCAGTTCCTGACCCACTGTAGGACGACGCTGTAAGCGGCTTTCTCCTTAAATCTGGGGGAAAGGTTGACTTCTACTCATATCTGAGTAATCTGTGGTGGTGAGAATTACTGTGTCACATTAAAAACAGATCTGACTCAGGAGTTTTTTGAGCCATAATAACAGATGCTAAGCCACTCGTCTGTTGTCAAGCAAGAAAAGCACAGCACGGGGTGGGAGAGAAAGGACGAGGCTTGAGTTGTGAATCTGAATGAGTTCAGGCCACAAGAGAGCTTGCGTCACCAGGGACCAGTGGGTTGCTAGCGTAACAAGAAGATTCAGGAAGAATGATGCAATGTGCAAAGAAAATATGAAGTACAATATTATTGTCAGGACTCTTAAATATTGGTGATGAAATAATCGAGTGTTTCAGTCAAATATCGATCAGTTTCCACCCATATATTAGGATTAGACTGTTTAGGACAAAAACAAATTACTATCAAATATTTTTATTATGACATACAGAAGAAAACGTAATTCAGTGTAACAACTGCTTATACTAAAAAATTCTAGGAACATTTAGAACAAAATCATTTGGTGACATATTGACAGACTTTACTTAAGGGTCACAAAATGCAAAAATACTAATTAGCTGTCATTTTCTAATTTTGTCAATACCCTTCGAGCCACTATGCTGCACCAAGAAGCTTTTATTCACCACAAAATTTGACCACTTTTATATATTTTAATGCTAGTCAGAATAAGACATTTATGTAAATATGAATTACACTGAACGAAGATGGAACATTATTTATTCTACATTTTGACTTTTTTTAAAAACATTTGTAACATTAAAGGTGCAGTATGTAAGTTTGACATCCAGTGATTGAACTAGGTATTGAATTCCTGGATCAAAACAAAAGCAAGCACAGGTTGCCAGATTGAGGACCAAAAGGAGCGAGTATGACGATCGAGTCATATATAAGTCATATTGCTCTTGTAGGATCATATCTCAAATAAAAGCGGGTTTCTCTTTCCCAAAATTCTGATTTGAAAAGATGAGCGAATAAATCCATCATTCAGCTTCATATTCCACTAATCAAAGCTTCCCTGCTAAAACAGACAAGCGAGCCAACAATCACCACATTGTCACAAACAAATTCCACAAAACCTCACGAGACCCACTAAACCCTGACTTCTTGTCTTTAGAGAGTGGTTCGGCGTGATTAAACTAACAGCATTAAAGCATGCAAAAACAGACTTGTTTGTTTCACTGCTGTTTACTAATTTAAATCTTACCAAGCTATTGCATTTGCTCATTGCCAAGGCTTAGGCTGTTGCACTGATATTGCATGTTGTATTTTGGAGAGTGAAGGGAGGGGATTCTGACAGGAAACAGAATGTCAACACATCTGTCCAAATCCTTTGTCTAAATAAGCCCACAAAAACAACATTAACATTTGAGCTCATGTCGTAGATGACCTTATTAGACTAAAAGCTGATAGACTTAGAAATAACGCAATCCAGCCTCTGGGCTCCGTTCCATCAATATCATAAATCTACGTTGTCCGTCTCTGGAAGGAAGAGCATTTAAGCCTTAAAAAGATGTCGAGATTTGGCCTTAAAAGACACGAGAGCACGGTGAACAGCTTTTTTTCAGGGAGAGATCCTCTTTCACGGTTGAGGAACGCTCAGACAACAGCCGTTCTTCACTGAGCTCTTATGACCTGCCATTTAGCCTGAATGGAGATAGTCATTACTCAGCGGAAATGTAGGCTTGATCGGGAGATGGAACAAGTCCATGCAAACAATAAGAGGATGTGGCCATTTTTCCTCAATGGCACGTTTTTGGAAAAGTGCCTATGGGCCCCTTATGGGAGTGCAATACATTTCTGATGGTTCCTCAGATAATGGGCTGGTGGGTCGAATGTAGATATTAGCAAAGGGATTCAGTGGCAGAATGTTGGAAGATATTATGAGCGCATAAACCCAACACAACCAATGAGCTCTGCTGAAGGCTTAACCAATCGTTCACCTAGACTGCACGCAGATGAAAAGAGTCTCCATGGTGATGGAGAATTCACAGGCAGAACTCACAGTATGTAAGCCATAGATCCCATTATACTCTCAGAATCACACTTTGTAGTATGGTTTGTGCCTGAGGCCTCCATGCTGACTAAAGCATGCATGAAAATGTGGAGAATGTCAAAGTCGAATGCCTATTTAGTCTATCACAAATGCTCTCGATTGGTGCTACTAAAGAATTAAAGATGGGAATTAAAAAGGAATTTTCCCCAAAAAAAAAACTTCCATTGTGTGTGTGGGGGGGGGGGGACATTTCTCAAAATATCTTCTATATTGCACAGAAAAAAGAAAAGCGATAAAGGTTTAACTGATGTAAGAGAGTACATTAGCTCCGCCTTCTTTGATGAGGAAATCTTCCGTTAATTTTCTGTTTGGTACGTTAAGGTCAGGGAACCACGAGTAAAAATATCAGTGTGTTATATCTGTGTTATTTCTTTTTGTCATTATTTACAGATGCTCTTTTTTAAAGCTGACTTTTTGTATTCTGTTTAATACACACCCTGTTTTACCAGTATCTGTTTTTAATACAAAGATAAAAGCTAGCGATCATAAAGTCATGAAAATAGTGATATTTTAGTGTAAAATTGAGATAACAGTGGTGAAGAATAAATTCCAGAAAAAACTATTAATTCTCAACAATTGCTCAGAAGTCACTTTATTATGCTGGACAACATGGCGATTACTTAAGACCTCAATGGGATCCAAAAAGTGAGTGGAAATATTTCACCCATACACACAACTCCTAAATTTGTTGATGATTCCTAATTAACTAAATTTTACAAAACAATTGTAAAAGGTTACAGTACTGTTCTAAAAATTCACAGGTAAATCCCAGTCATTCCAGAAGGAACGAATGTGAGTTCTGATTGAGAGTGAAAACAATTTATCATAAAAATTTCCTCTGTTCAAACTGGTCATGTGAATTTGTCCTACTTGCCACCAGCAGAAAAGATGCATATATTAAAAGTGATTCTGTGTGTGGCATTATACATCTCAATGCTATGAACTCTAGGACTTTTTGTTGCTGAAAAAAAATCATATATATGCCTGCACCTTAAAGTTTCAAAAGCATCATAATAAGAAGTCATAAGACAACCCCCTGGTCGCCATTCACTTTCACTGTATGAAAAAGAGCAGTGTGAACGCTCTGCTAACCATCCCCTTTAAGTGTTTTCCAAAAGAAATAAATCCCAGAAAGACATTAGGGTGAGTAAACAATGACAGAATTCTCATTTTTCAACTTGCTGTAAGGTCTGAAGCATAGTTATAGCCCCAGGCCTGAGCAAACACAGTCAAATTAGCTCATTCGCCTTGACTTTAACTTATAGAGTCCTTAATTATGAGGTGGAAGTGTAGGATTTCCGAGTTGGATGCCAAAGCAGAACCTGACAATGACCCCTCTCGCATTCATCAGTCCCGAGCTTAAGTTACTCATCATTTAGTGGACACTTCTCATCCTGTGCGACCTGCAACAGTCTAATTGCAAAGACTCCCTGGAATAAACTAGGGTTAAGTGCTTTTGCTTGAGGGTACAATGACAGAACAGCAAGATAAAGTGGCTGGGCAGGACTGTGAGGTGAACCTACACCCTTTGTTAGCAAAGCAGATCTTCAGTTCAAACAACACAGAGGACACTGTCTATTTAGATGTATTCATTCGCTATATTAAGCCTGGCTGTTGGAATTCAGGGAGGAAACGAACGGTGTGCAAAAAAACCCTCAGCCAACAGACAGTGAAGAAGCAGGAAACATAACATAAAACAAGGGTTAAGGTAGATAAACTAAGCCTTCCTCTCTCTTCTACTTTATGCCTCTTTGTGAAGTTTCAGAGTGTCTGTCTAGCCCCTGAGAGTAATGAGCACAGGAAGCTGCATTTACCGTAGGAAACTAAGCTTTACTGCTGTAAACTCGCAAGCCTGGCCGCGACCATCAGCCCAACATGAGCAGGGCACTTCCTCCAGACGCAGATGTGCTGCAAACTCTCACCTCTGTTTGGAGATCAAAACACAAACAAGACTGTAGCTGCTGTTTAAAATAGCACCGAGCCTTGCAGTTTCCACTAGATATACACTACCATATTTTTGCTTGTTTTTATAAAAGTAATTAATTATTTTAATCAGCAAGAATGGATTTAATTGAAAAAGTGACATTAAAGTTTCGATGTCAAGAAAAAAAAATACATTGCATAATGACATCAGTGGAGGTTTTTGCAAGTTTGTAGTATTTTGCAATGAGCTGTGGTTTGCAGTGACATTCCCACAGCTCTAAATACTTATCCTTTAAGCATTAAAAATATTATATTGGCCCTTATTAGATATGACAACTGACAGAAGATCAATGTGATCATCACAGTCTATTCATGAAGCAGATAATGGTCTTGAAATCAATAGGTTGCTAACCTAAGGCAGTTGATCATGACCGGTCTGTGAAAAGTCCATCTGACAAACAGCTTGCTACTAAAGAGTATGAAAAACTGATATACAGAAATCTTTACCACTACAATATTGAGTTTTTGATTCATGCAATCATGTTCATATGAGATTTTATCTTCATATAGTACATCATTTTCTTTCTGATAGTAATGCATACAATTTTATTTTATTTTATCCTATTATCAGAGTCAAAAAAATAACAAATAAAATAAAAAATAAAATTCACACCGAAATGAACAAAATGCATACAAATTCAAGAAAGTAAAAATAAATAATACCTGCACAATTAACAAAATATACTTTTAAATATAATATAGTTTTAATAACTATTGTTATTAAAGTGAATGGTAAAAATCAATGAAAAATGGCAATTTGCTCCATTACATAAGAACTGTGCATAAAAATGTACTTTTTTGAATTATGAACTTAAGTTTTGTTTGCATAGACAGATAACAAATCACCAATGTATTCTTAGGGGAGTGCAATATTGACAAATGGACTCTTTTCACATTTCTGGGTTTCTCAGTATAGCAGAAAACGTGATATTTGGATAAACTTAGAGTGCATTGAATGGGAGAGTACAACAAATGATCTTTTTTCCAATCCTATTTGCTGAAATACATTAAAAAAAAAAAAAACTCGATGGTGTTATCAAGACTTTCAGAAAAAGGAAAACAATTGTGTGAGACTGATAATGGCAGCCAGAAGAGAGAACAACATCAAATTTACTGTCCTGCCCCATAGACACTGCATTAGAAATGCCTTGCACATGTGGTAATTCATTTTTTTGTAATTGGATGCAAAGATGATATAATGCATACATAAACACATATAAATGTTTACACGCTTAAAAACAAAAACAAAAAAACAAAACACTTTCAAGAATTTAAGATCCTGATGACTGTTAAACGAGTCAAAACAGTCTTGTGAAAAGAGTCCATTATATATATCAATATATATTTTTCCAGTATATCATGGTAAAATCACTGTAACATTCAAAACTTATTTTCCCCTCACATTCACTCAATAATATATATGATTTTCATTTTAACAACTGGAATGATAAATTAATATAAGAAAAATTCTTGGACAAAGCATGCATTTAAAAAAAACAACAACTTCTGACCCTGACTGATATTCAAGTAAAGCAGCACGAAAATCACGTGATCATCTTGTCTTCATTAAGAATCCCTAAAGTCCAATGTAAAAACAGGGGGTGACTTTTCAAGCAGGACAAATCCAGCTAAAAAACTGGTCTGACAAGACAGAAGTCATCGATCTCCTCTCAGTGTTTTCACCCTCACAGGGACATTGATGAATGAGTCTTTGAACTTGCCTCTGGGCAGCGAAGCCTCCATCAATCTTTCCTGTCCCACAAACACACAAATACGCCCACACACGAGCATAAAGCATGCAAATATGCACATTATTCAAAAGACAAAGACGCACTGAATCGCAGACCTCAGAACTGATTTAGGATGATTTGCTAAGGATTCAAGAACTATTTAAACAAGCCCTTAGGTAACAACACCAAGCTGAAGAGTATATTGGTGTACATTGATATTTTGGTGTATTCCACATGTCGGCTCTTATTGGGTTAGAGTGCGAGTGTGGCGTAGTGAAGTGACATAGCAAGTAAACAATTCAGGCCAAGAAGGATCACAATTGTAATTGTTACATTTCTCAAATATTTGCAAACAATATGGACTTTTAGATTTTCAGACATCTTTAGTAGGATGCTTGAGTAAATCCGTTCGTGGTGAGTGATCATTATAGTGATAATGGTACTAAATGCTGCTTTGTTTACGCTTTGTGCACGTCAGATGTTCGTTTTCCCTTTGCGAAAAGAGAAAAACAGACTACTGGCCCCCACAGAGTGAGAGGACACGTCCTCTTGTGCAGGTTCAGAACGCGGATCTCATTTCAGTCGGCTTTCGTCCGTTTGGCGCATTCACGTGCAGCTTTTTGCTCCAGAAAGTATGCAAGAAAGTGTGCAATATTTAGAGAAACTCAATTTAATGGATGGTAAAACATATGTTTGAACAGCATTAATTATGGCAGTAGCTTAATATTTCAAGGACATGACCAGAAATTATAAGAACAAACATGAACATTGCCATGATTCTTGCTCTGGAAATCCTGGTTCAGTTCGGCCAACCACAAACATATTTTGTTCCTTCGTTTTTTTTCTTAACCTTCGGCAGTCTGTAGTACTCTAAAGATTTTTTTTCCAGTCAGGTTGATTAGTACAGCCCAAACATGACAAAAATAATTATTTTCTGCAACAATAATCAGCAAAATATTAGAGTTTGTTCAGTTCAGCGATATTGTTTAAGTTCTTCTCTCCAATATGGCTGATTGACGACATGTTGTGAAAACACTCATTTTTTTGCAAGGTTAAAAGTATGGTTTTTATTCATTTAGGTATCAGGATTCTTTCTCTTATTATTCTGACTCTGAAAAGTTCATAATCATTTCTCTAATCAAATTAGATTGCAACTGTGATGCTCCCAAATTCATTTAATTTGGACAAAGATGGCCAAGCATAAGAAATTTAAAGACGTGGAATGGTTCGAAACATTAATAGACATGGTGCAGCACTGCAGATCTCCTAACGTGTGTGACCGGGTTTAGAATCCCAAAAAAACGAAAGAATGTGGACAGGATGGTATCAACATGATACATAGACAACTAACGTGATGCGTGGACACGGACTACAGCAAAATTGTATGTCACTCGCAGCTTGTGTTCTGAAAACATGGACTGCGAATGAAAGCGAAAGTGTTGCAAATGAATGAAGCATTGTGCACTATGTTTTAAAGTTTGTTATCTGTGGTTCTGAACTAAAAGGAATTTTGAAATCATTTCCAAATATCATTTTTATTAAAAACAATTTTGGTTTGAATACATTTCTTTGTTAATAGGTAAACAAACAAAATAAAATAAAAACCAAATGTAATTTGGTTCTCTTTTTCAGAATGAGAAATGTTGTACTTTATAGTTGCTCTGTGTAATATGGCATCAAAATGCTTCCAATTATAAACAAAAGCATAGAATCTCCAATTCTGGTTAAAATGTAAAGCTGGACAGATGTATTTGGACAACAAAAAAAAAAAAAAAGTATAGTTTTGGAATCAAATCTTGACTCCAGGAATCAGAATAGTAAATTCCCTAAAGATTCCCAGCCTTAGTTAAAAGTGTTCGTCTGGGCCTCTTGTCACTATCAGGCATAAATATCAGGAGTTTTGTAATCCTCTGAGGTTTTCGCCCCAAGCCGCTCCTGCCTTCCAAAACCAGGCTGTGCATGGAGCCAGATAACAACCAGGCCTGGGCCACTGGCTGGATAATCCCATTGGTGGCAGGCAGCAGTGCCACATGGAACCTTTGAGAAACCGAACAAAACGCATCAACCACGCATCCCACAAATATGATTAGCCTACATTATCAACACTGCCAGTGGGCACCACAGTGTTGTAATATGAAGATACAGAAACCCCTCGGCAAAATTCAACATAACTAATGCAAGTGTCCTTGAAAATAATGGTAAATACTTATTCTCTAATAAGTGTAACATTTTGGGTGTGACATTTTTGGGGGCTTTTGAACTATTGTTTAGAATTCAAATTCAGAGTAAGAGCATTTCAAGTCTGCCCTAATCTGTGACTCGCTAAAGACAAACTAAGAGAACAAAATAAGTATAATAATAAATTATTGTTGTTATTGAGAGTCACATTCTATTAACATTATTTTAGGTTTACTGATAACAATAATATTAATATTGATATTGTAAATTGAAATTATATTAATAAATATGATATTGTATGCATTTACTTTTAAATTTGAACTAAAAATATACAAAAAAAGACCATGTTATTGTTTTATACAGAATTTCTATATTAACAATATTATTTTTCAGATGGAATGTGGAATTGCATATTTATACTATTTTAATAGTTGACTTTTTTTTTTAAATCTCCAACCTTGCATTGAATCTTATAGAGGATAGAATCATTTTAGAAATAAACTGTTTTATTCCCCATAGTAATTTTAGTTAAAGTTAGTATTATTATTAGATTTTAATATGCATGAAAATACAAATATTTATGTCCTTGCTAATGAGCTGATATAAGATCCGTTTAAAAAATGAATTTACACAATTTTATTTAGTGAACCATTACTTTATTTTAAATTAATTTTTTTTTTACTTTTAGTCAACAATAATAACCTTTACACATTCATGAATTTATGAAGGCTTACAAGCAAACTACAAAAAAAAGTGCTAGCCAGCAATTTCACACTTATAAACAAGCTGCATGATGTTCTTGCATGCCTTCTGGCAATATTCACGTGTCAAGCTGATTTCAAACCCACGGTTTCACACATGGCCTCAGCAGCATGCTACATGTCAAACAGTACCTGCCCCTTTAAGGAGGCGGGACCACATGCCCTTATATGTAAAACTGGGGGATTTAAATGCCCGACCCCTGCTGTCAATCAAAAAGACCAAACAATCACAGAAACCGTGGAAGCCGCACTTCTTTATTTAGACTTTTACATTCAAAACTATCAAACAAAAGGTTTTAAACCCAAAATTGCAAACTACTGGCCAAACAAACCTTAATGCACATTTAAAGCATTTAAGAAGAGAAACTGGGAAAAGGTCTGATGTCGTAAACTCAGCCACACGTCTTTGTTTAGTCACCCCCCCTCCCTCCCCTGCCCTCCACTCCCAGTGTAACTTTTCATCGAAACCCCCCACGTTTGCTCATGCTTCACAGACTGACTGCTGCAGAAACCCAACAAAGAAACAACCTGGATGTCAAATGAATTTCATTTAGGAGCTATATGAATACAAGACATAGTATAAGATGCATAAAAATTAAGTAGTCCGTAAATAGCAACACAAGTCTTTTTAAATAAGTAAATCACAAACAATCTAAAAGTCTTAAAATGCTGGTTTTGTTTTTACTTAACACCTCCTTAAAAGAAAAAAAGTTGAGTTTATTATATTATTACCCATTACAAACACATATTAGAGGGTAAGTTCAATCCCAAATTTTTATTTAAATTAATTTACTCCTCTCAGGCCATCCAAAATAATTATCTCTCAGGCCATCCAATTTTTCATCAGTAGAACATTAAAGAATATTTTTTTGCAGAAGGCAACATATTCAATATTAATTCTCAATATTAAGTCACTAGTCTTTCTAAGAAACCAAGCATTTTTCACAGCCTAAGCAAACATTCCTGTGTGTTGACAACAGTTTGCAGTGCAAGCTTCTTATCACATAATGACATATGTGGAGATGCAAACTTTTGTTTACAAAGTTTATTTACAACTTTTTTAAAAAACACATCCCATAATCCAGGATAAGCATATGCTCAATTTCAATAAACAAACTAAAAACAAACAAACACCTTCATTATGCAACAGTAAACTCAGACTCCAGACCGTCATGAACATGCTCAGGATTGTTTGCCAAGATTTTAAATGCAAATAATGATCAGTTTTGCATCACACAACATCAGTCAAAAACCAGAGGTATTAATTTGTGTTGCCTGTATGTCTCCTTTACTCTAAAAGTGTTGGTAACTTTTAACTTGCCTTTTATAAATCACCAAGGACCATGGTGTCAGCTTAAAAATCTTATTTGATGTTCTACTAAATAAATAAAACAGTCACCTACAGTCATGGCCAAAAGCATTGAGAATTACATAAATATTGGAAATTGGAAAAGTTGCTGTTTAAGTTTTTATAATAGCAATTTGCATATACTTCAGAATGTTATGAAGAGTGGTTGGATGAATTGCATAGTCCTTCTTTGCCATGAAAATTAAATTAATCCAGAAAAAACCTTTCCACTGCATTTCATTGCTGTCATTAAAGGACCTGCTGAGATCATTTCAGTAATCGTCTTGTTAACTCAGGTGAGAATGTTGACGAGCACAAGGCTGGAGATCATTATGTCAGGCTGATTGGGTTAGAATGGCAGACTTGACATGTTAAAAGGAGGGTTAAAGAACTTCAAGGAAAGAGGTTCAATTCAATTAAGAAGACTTCAGGGCGGCCAACAAAGTCCAGCAAGCGCCAGGATCGTCTCCTAAAGAGGATTCAGCTGCAGGATCGGAGTGCCACCAGTGCAAAGCTTGCTCAGGAATGGCAGCAGGCAGGTGTAAGCGCATCTGCACGCACAGTGAGGCGAAGACTTTTGGAAGATGGCCTGGTGTCAAGAAGGGCAACAAAGAAGCCACTTCTCTTAAAAAAACATCAGGGACAGATTGATCTTCTGCAAAAAGTATGTCAAATTGACTGCTGAGGACTGGGGCAAAGTCATATTGTCAGATGAAGCCCCTTTCCGATTGTTTGGGGCATCTGGAAAAAGGCTTGTCCAAAGAAGGTGAGCGCTACCATCAGTCCTGTGTCAAGCCATCAGTAAAGCATCCTGAGACCATTCATGTGTGGGGTTGCTTCTCATCCAAGGGTGTGGGGTCACTCTCAATTTTGCCCAAAAACACAGCCATGAATAAAGAATGGTACGAAAACACCCTCCAACAGCAACTTCTTCCAACAATTCAACAACAGTTTGGTGAAGAACAGTGCATTTTTCAGCACGATGGAGCACCGTGCCATAAGGCAAAAGTGATATCTAAGTGGCTTGGGGACCAAAACGTTGAAAGGTATTAAGTGCTTGTAATTATATTTTAGTACATCACAGAAACAACTGAAACAAAGATCTAAAAGCAGTTTAGCAGCAAACTTTGTGAAAACTAATATTTGTGTCATTCTCAAATCTTTTGGCCACGACTGTACATCTTGAATAGCCAGAGTTTGATTAAATAAAGCTCAAATTTCCATTTTTCAGTGAACCATCCCTTTAACGAAGATGAAAACAATCGTGCACAAGCTCCAAGTTTCAGCACCAAATCGAACACGGCTTAGTTTATTTTAGCTAAAAAATCATAGGCGATACAATTCTAACACCTTTAGCATCTTATCCCAGGATTTTAATAATTAACTTTGACAAGTACAGGACGTTACCTCAAATATTAAATGCCCAATATAAATCTTCACTTGACGTCTCACGTGCACAACAACAAAGTCAACATATTTACTAACATAAAACTACACAAGGGGTTAATGTCAGCTGATGCCCTGCAACTCCTAGCCACAAAGCTACAGAGAAAACCCTACGTGAACCCGTTTACACTGGATTGTCGGAGAAGCCATGAAAAAAAACACACACTCAAAATCACTACAAAACAATAACAAAGCTATTTGGGATCGAACTAGAAAACAGGCAAAGCTAGTATCTGTGTTAGGAAATTACTAAAGAAGGTTGGTTCACGCTTGGAAATGTTGACAAAGCAGCGCGTGAAATCGCCTCAGTGCGAGCGAGAGACCGAGACCAGCGGACGGCGAATTTCTGACACCCGAAATGCCACACACGGGCGTTTTTGTCTGCTTTCGCTCACATCATATGACGGAGAAAACGCTAGATTTCTTACCTGCCGTGAAACCAGTCATTACAAATGTCGCATTCTATCATAAACCGGCTCACGTCGTACGGCTGCCGGCAGACACAGTACAGCTGGGCCGTCGCCATCTTCGGACTGTCCCTAAACAACGCAGGCAGCCTGAGCTCAGGCTGGGCGGGGATTCCGTCTAATTATGCGGAAACAACACAGAAAGGAACGCGAGGGGCGGGGCGAGGAGAGCATGTCGTGACGCCATGCATCAACACGGAGCGCGTGGCACGTCATCGTTACGCAATGAGACGATAATAGGGCAATAATAATAAAAAAGCAGTAAATGTGTGTTTCAGTCAAAGAAAAGAATTAGTCCGTGGGAAAGAATATTTGGAATTCTTTAATAGATAAATTCTTTAAAAGAATTGCATTTAAATGCATTTAAAAAATGGCCAGTCATGAATTGTGTCAATCAAACAATTGCTGTGAAAAGTAAGTGGCGGTTCATTCCACTGTTGCGACCCCTGATGAAGCATGGAATAAGCTGAAGGAATGGAAATTTTGCACAATTTACATCCCTCACTGTAAAAAAATCTTGCTGACTTAACTTATTTAGTTTAATCAAATGATTCAAATTTGGTTGAAATCCAATTTCGCTGCATGTAAAAGTGTATGTGACAAATAAAGGCTTCATCATCATCATCATCATCATCATCATCATCATATATACTTTTGTAATATGTGGTCTAAGCATAACAAAAGTGGACAAAAAGTGAGAAAAGCAGTGAATGAGATGAACTACTTATGGATCCATAAAAAGGTTTGTCTTTTAAGTCAAGATTAATAACTGTTATTTTGACAATGTCAATGGGATCATATTTCACTTTATTATCTTTTGTTTTATTATTTTAATGAAGAACATATGTAAGCTTTTTTCATTCAACAAATGATTTCATTTCTTTGCTTTAATTGAATATCATAAAACATATTTAGGTGAAGGGTGACGCGGTGGCGCAGTGGGTCACAGCAAGAAGGTCGCCTCACAGAAATCGCCTCACAGCAAGAAGGTCGCTGGTTCGAGCCTCAGCTGTGTCAGTTGGCATTTCTGTGTGGAGTTTGCATGTTCTCCCCGTGTTGGCGTGGGTTTCCTCTGGGTGCTCCGGTTTCCCCAACAGTCCAAAGACATGCGGTATAGGTGAATTGGGTAAGCTAAATTGTCCGTAGTGTACGCGTGTAAATGAGTGTGTGTGGATGTTTCCCAGTGATGGGTTGCGGCAGGAAGGGTATCCGCTGCGTAAAACATATGCTGGATAAGTTGGCGGTTCATTCCACTATGGCAACCCCAGATTAATAAAGAGAATAAGCCGAAAAGAAAATGAATGAATGAATATTTAGGTGATCATTTAGGAAGATTGCGATGTTTGTTGGTATTTTATTATTGACTCAGGTAACTACCAAGCAGCAATGTTGTTTTAAATGTTATTTATTTTTGGAAAACTATTTTTATTGTATTTCTATACATTTTTTTGTCAAACACCCCATTTCTAAATTAAAATAAGTCTATATTTAGTTTAGAATATATCACAATATTATATGCTATATAATAATATTCATTCTTTTAACCAATAAGCAGTGAAGAAATAGTATTTATATTTGGAAACACTTATTATGTAAATAATTTTTTTCATAACTAGTTCAAAAAACATTTCCTTAAAGCAAGATAAAAACATGACAAAGCCACATTTTTAGGACCAATTTTAAGTTACTTTTTAAATAAAATTTATTTCAATTTGGCCTTACAGTGGCGCAGTGGGTAGCACCTTCGCCTCACAGCAAGAAGGTCGCTGGTTCGAGCCTCGGCTGGGTCAGTTGGCGTTTCTGTGTGGAGTTTGCATGTTCTCCCCGTGTTGGCGTGGGTTTCCTCCGGGTGCTCC
>CAIGQW010054212.1:10514183-10526837 GCA_903798125.1 Danio choprae | reverse complement strand
TTTATTTATTTATTTATTTATTTATTTATTTATTTATTTATTTATTTATTTATGTGTTTGTTTGTTTGTTAACTATGAACATGCATGTTTATTAAAACAAGTTTTGTTATAACCAAATTATCCAGACCTTTGACACTGATGAAAATTCAGATTTGGACCTTTAAATCGACACTTCGAGAACCCCATTATAAAGTATACCTTAGGCTTGAATCAAGATACAAATACTTTTTAGCCAGTACTTATTCAAAACAAACACATTTGTACAGTATGTCGTTGTGAATAGCAAAAATGTACATATTAGTACCTAAAAAGTGTACCTTTTGAAAAGATACTGACAGCTTTTGTATCTTGATTTCTGAAAGTGTACAAATGGAATGACACTGACTTGGTGAGTAAGCTACTTTCATTTTTGAGCGAACTATCATTTTAAACAGCAGTGAGTTATCAGAGGACTTTGAATACCTGAACTCACCTGTGCACACTGACATAGCTTTCATAAAATATTAGGCTGACTCCCAGTGGATGCTAGCAGTTTGTACAAACATCTAGGGCAAAGTGCATCCTCTCTTCGTCCCTTTCGAACTTTTTCACAGGCTCAGCTCAAAGTTTGGCACACCTTCCGAAGGACAAAGGTTTCCCACAAGAAAAAAAAACACACACACACACTGTACAGTGTCGCCCTCTCTTTCATTGTGCCTGGTTACATAATGCTAAACTAATCAATCTAAGGCCTGACTCCTGAAAGGCAAATACCCAGGACTGGACTGACATCATTTTTACCGACGGTGACAGCAACAATACCTACAAATAAAATAAAGCACTCTAACTTCAGTCCATCTTGTGTGAACTTTCACCTAGACCAATTAATGCTTTTAAAAAAAACTCACTTGGAGCAATTTTGTTAGTCATCGCAAGGTTACGCACAGTTCACAAACTTTACATCGCGCTCTGAAGTGGAGAACTTGAATTGCATTGCGGGAAACGCTTCTGTGTGGCAGTATGCAAAGAATTACTAGTCCCTCAAAATATATAGTAATCATAGGAAATTGTATTAGTTCAAAGTGTTCAGCCGCAGTGAGGGAAAACCTCATCCCTGCATTTGTCCCTGTCAGCGACACAAAGGGAACCGCATTTTAACTGGTGATAGTGAGAAAGCGAGAGTTCTGTCAGGTCTTATTTGTTCAAGCCGTGCACGCTGCGTGTGCTTCACAAGCATAAGCCGCTCGCTAAATGGTTGCAAATGGAGCTGACTGTTAGTGCCGAAGTCACATATGAGTCCCATGCATCCCCATCAACAAGCTACAGACGGCCCGGTCAATTAGTAACTCACTAAGAAAATAAATTGTGGCTTGTGAAGGCTTTCCAGCAGGACAACTTCAGCAGATTGGCTTAGTAAACGAATCCACGCTCAACTTGTCGTTTGTTTGGGGGTGACAAGATCCTGATTCTGACTTTGATATTTTTAATAAATTATACTGATAAGTGGTTATCTACTACTTCTAGCATGTTGTGAACCATATGCATTTGAAAAACCTAAAACATACATGCTCATGAGAGTAATTTAATTTTAAGTTGGACTACCCTGATTGTGCTGTATGTATTCATTCACAAAGAAAACAATGAACCATTGAACTACAACAGTTTGGCAGCACCTTTTTGACTTACTAAAAGGAAACGAATCATTAGAGTCATCCATTTTTAAATCTGCCATAAGTTATTGATTCTCCAAAGTGAACCAAATCATTTGAGTCATTTGTTCTGGACTGAGATTACACTAGTTGCTTTGTATGTTTTTCTTCTTCTTTTTCTTCACTTAAAAGAGCTGAATCATTAGAGTCATTTGTTCTGAATGGAACTGAACAATTTGCACTCTGTGTTTTTTATTCATTATAAATAACAGAATCACAATTATTTGTTCTGAATCAGATTCATTGGTTGCGCTGTTTTGTATTGAAAAAGTCATTTGTTATGCAAACACCATACACTTATCAAGATATTTTCTTGTTTCACTCGATCGTAAATGTGAATTGTTTGGGAATCGGTCTACATTGGTTGTGCTGTGTGTTTCTGATTAACTAACAAGAACCATACCTGATTGGGTGTATTTTTAGATTTTAGACTACATTGACTGCATAATATGTTTTGATTCACTTAAAAGAACCAAATCATTAGTGCCATCAATCCTAAACCAGACCACACCATCAAAAGAAATATTACTTGCTCAATTTCTTTAAGATGAATCAAATGAATCATTCTAGTAATCTCAATATAGTCAAACTGACTACAAATATGAAGTTAATTTAGTTGAAACCTGATTAACGTTTATCAAAATAATTCAAAGTAACATTTGTTGTGATGACTTATTGTTATTTTTTTTAACAGTGTACACCTTTTGAGCTGTATGCTACTGATTTACTATAAAAGAGCCATTTCATAAGAGTCATTTATTTAGTTCATTTCATGCTATATTCAGAACTACTGTTAAAAGCGCCAGTGAATGATGTAAAACTCAAAAGTAAAAAAAATATGAATGTGACCAGACAGTGACACACCACCTAATATTTTAAAATGGTGCTTTCAACAAAGTTTGTAAGGTCGTTGAATTTGGCTTCTCACCTCACTGTGAGTCTGTCAGCAGTGTGACCCAGCTTGTTTTCTAATGAAACAAGATGTTAAAAAAAACAGAAGTGTACACGCATAAATTAAAGACTAATGTTCGCACCTAACAGCAAAGCACGTGATTGACGTTTCCGATTTTCTGAGGACTATTAACCTGGAATCACAGACTGCACTAGTCCAGTTCCTGACAGGCTGTAATGTGATACAGAGGTATTTTAGCCACAGGAGAAGCCTTCAAAGGTGGTCCGCTCTGGCATCAACCAGTCATTTGGCTGCCTTTGTCATTTTATGAACAGAAACGGTGAATTTTGCTTGGCACGTGAAAACTATTAATAAGCTGCAGAGAAATTTGTTTTAAGATTTTCTCTGTAATGCAAACCAGACACTGTATTGTCTATTTTTCCTTTCTTTTTTTTCTTTAAAAAAAAAGCCAAATCACTAATCACCAATTCTGGAATCAGACTGGTTGTGCTGTATATTTTTGATTCACTAAAATCAATCATTGCATCTTATGAATGTCTAAAATGAACCACTTATTTAAGCTGGTTGTTTTGGAATGAGACTAAAGTTTCTTTAAGATTCTTTAAAAAGATCCAAAACATTGATTCTGGAAACAGACAACACTGATTCGGCTATTTAGTTCTAATTTATTTATATATGTTTTAATGCCATATCAGCACCATTGGCTGTATTCATGAAAAAACCTATACTAAATATACAATAACTTGCAATCATATCGGTTTCTTAATAAACATTCATTGTACAAAATACATACAAATAACAACAACACTGAAAAGAGTCATATACAATCTTTTAGTTTGAATAATGATATTCTAAAATTCCTCCTTTTCAAACATTTCCCTTAAAATACTTCCTGAATATCCTCCTTCTCTAATATCATAAAAAATACACATTCTATTAAAATATGTTTCATCGTCAAAAATATTCTTACACAAGTCACACACTGTTTTTTCTTCCCATTTCATTAAATATGAGTGTGTAAGTCTTGAGTGGCCGATTCTACATCTTGTATGTACAACCTGATGTCTATTTTCAAAATGTTAATTCATTCTTTCATTTACAATTGGATATATAGTTCTAATGAACTAAAAAGAAATGAATCACAGTCACTGATTCTGGAATCAGTCTGGTTGTGTTTGATTCACTTAAAAGAATTGAATCACTGGATTCATTTATTTCATATTGCATTTTGTTTTTTTATAGTATGTATATATAACTTCTACCAATACTTGAGACTTAAGTTGTCAACAAAAAGCACAGCAGGTCCAATGTGTGCAGCAAATATTTGAGTCTTTTGAATATCATATTTTGGTTTAAAATTCCCGCATGCTTCTATATCTGCACTGTGCATGCTTTTAGCTCATCTTATTTTTCGTAGACTTGTAATTTGAAGGTACTTAAAAAGCAGCCGCCACAAAGCAGATCAGCATTGTGGCTCAATGAGGCTTCAGTTTCACCAGGAGATGAACCAGCGTGGAGAAGACAACAAGAGCCATAAGCTCCAAATTATTGTAATTATCATGCGCTTCGGGAATTTCCTGTACTAGATAATGGGGTATACGAATGTCATATGTAAAGTGTTATAAACGTGGAATTGTTTTGTATAGTTTCGGATGGGCCCAAGATGGAGAACTCGGCACACTCTGAGCTGCAGTTAAATTCACACATGTCCTGGTGTGGTAACTATAGGAGTGGTGGTCATCGAACGATTACAGAGCTCAGGGACTTCAAACAGCCTTTAAAAGTAAGAAAGCTAACATGCCACCATTAAATGGCAGATGCTGAGGCTACTGTACAGCTTTCCAAAGCCAAACTCTAAAAAAAAAAAAAGTTATTTATTTAATTATTTATTACTCCAGCTTGCAAGGGATGATTATAGCAAAGGAAAACTGTCAACACATAATAATACCAACTGTTTCTGTAATGAAAACTTACTGAATTTGCTAAATAATGTGTTTACGTGCTCATTTGTGACCCTGGACCACAAAACCTTGTCATAAGTTTCATTTTTTGTAAACTGAAATTCACCATTTTTGTTAATGTGTGGTTCATTAAGATAGGACAATATTTGGCCGAGATACTATTAAAAATATGCAATCTGAGAGTTTAAAAGAATCTAAATACTGAGAAAATAGTGTTGTCTAAAAGTTGTCTAAACTCTTAGCAATAAAAATTTCAAATAAAATGTTAAGTTTACATTTATTTACTGTAGGGAATTTACAAAAGATCTTCATGGAACATTATCTTTACATTCTAATGACTTTTAGCATAAAAGGAAAATCTATAATTCTGACCCATATGTATTTTCCCAAAATATTCCAGTGCAACAGAAGACATATTTAGCTGCTTTGAATAGGTCATAAATGAATACATACAAAAATTATGAACAGAGAGAAGAGGATTGGGATCAGAAAACAATAACATGAGCATAACATGTGTGCTAATGCTAATGTTTGGTTCATTCATTCATTCATTTTCATTTCGGCTTAATCCCTTTATTAATCTGGGGTCGCCACAGCGGAATGAACCGTCAACTTATCCAGCATATGTTTTACGCAGCGGATGCCCTTCCAGCTGCAACCCATCACTGGGAAACATCCACACACTCTCCTTCACACACATACACTACGGACAATTTAGCTTACCCAATTCACCTGTACCGCATGTCTTTGGACTTGTGGGGGAAACCGGAGCACCCGGAGGAAACCCACGCCAACACGGGGAGAACATGCAAACTCCACACAGAAACGCCAACTGACCCAGCCGAGGCTCGAACCAGCGACCTTTTTGCTGTGAGGCGAACGTGCTACCCACTGCGCCACCGTGAGGCCCTAATGTTTGGTTATTTAAGGTTTTTTTTATGGGAATAGGAACCATAATAAGGGTAAACTAGCGCTACTGAAACTGAAGCTCAATGCTAAAATAAATGTAAATAGTTTGTTATTTAGGGACAATTTTGTAGGAAATAAAAAAGGGCCACGGGACCAATATGCTAATGATAATATTTTGTTATAAAAGGTACTTTTTTAGGGAATGGGAAACAGTGAACTACATTGATGTGTGCTAATGCTAAGATACTGCAACTGAAGCTCAATGATGGAATACATGTAAAAATTAGATACATTTTTGATGAATTTGGCAAAAAAAAAAAAAAAGTTGGCTACATGATCTATATGCTAATGCTAATATTTTGTTATGCAGGGTAATTTTTTAAGGCAATGGGAAACAGCAAAATGATCTACAGTACATGGATGTGTGCTAATGAGTAAGCTACTCCAAATGAAGCTCGGTGCTTATATAAATGTAGAATTCTTTTATGTGAGAAATGAGAAGATGGGCTATATGATCTATATGAACCTTTCCAAAACAAATGAACTATATACTCAAGATGCAAAGATAGGCCAATGAGGAATGAAGTGAAGGCAGTGTTTTACATTACAGAAGTCCTTGGAGGTAACTAAATATGTCTGCATTTATGCAGGAAGCATGAAAAGAAAACAGCAGCTATGCTTGCATACAATCCGCAGTTTTCAAAATGTTAACCCACACATGTAAATACTTTTCCACGCATATGACGTCAGATTATAAAGGCTGACTTTTTGGCCTATAAGCTTCACCATTCCCCCCTTCTGTGTTTCTGACAAGCACCCTGAAGTAGGTGAAGATCAAACACTCCAGCCTGGGGTAAATTATATCAGATTCCACTTTGTTACGAAGGCCTGCGTCCGCTTTCCGACATTTACAGTCGAGGCCGACCCTCATGGAGGCCCCTCGTTCTCTTTCACTCTAAATCCCGACAGCCGCTGCTTGAGTCAGGAGGGGGGAAAAGGAAGAAAGAAAACGCAGACCATCTGACTTCCATTGCTCCGTGCGGCGTGTGTGTTCCGTTTAGCCACTGGTATTTGGATGAGGCGTACGGCGCAGTTACCAGAGCCCTGCTTCGAAACGTGTATGATGTCATTGAGGTTCCATCATTACAGGCTGCAGATGAGGCTGCTCTGGATGGGCCGGGTCAGTTCCCACGCTTGTTTGGCAGGGATCAGCTCCTGCAGCCTTAATGTGAAGAAGCTTCTGGACAAGATTAAACACGGAAGAGAAAGAAAAAAAATCAAAAGGAGCAAGGATCTCCCTCATAACACTTCCTTGTTTTGTGCGCTCCCTCCTCACTCAATCTGAACGGCTCTTATGTTGCATTCCATATCTGTGAGTCTGTCCAAGAGGCCCCACTTGCAGGAGTCTCACGTCTGATTAAGTCAAAGAAGTACAATGAAGTGCACTAATGCCAGAAAGCAAGTCTCTGTTAATTAATCTGTAATTTGTAATATTTGAGGTTGTCTTCAAGTGCATTGTGATATGAGACACAGAAACTTCTTTCTCAAACAAGCACTTCCAGTTGTTCGTAACTGTAGCCTAAGTGCTACCCTGGACCACAAAACCAAAAGTCATAAGGGTGTTTTTTTCTTAAGTTGAGATTTGTACATCTGAAAATCTAAAAATATCACCTTTAAAGTTGTTCAAATTAAGTTCTTAGAAATGCATATTACTAAATCACATAACAAGTTTTGATATATTCATGGTAGGAAATTTACAAATGTCTTCATAAAACATGGTCTTTATTTAAAAAGTATTGGCCCAATGTACTATTGGCTATTCTAACAAATAGGGGTGTCACAATATTACTGACAATAACCTTGATTTTCAAAATATGAAATACCGATATTGTGTTCAAAATACCGATATTGGTGTTATTGGTATAACCATAATAACCGCTATTGGTATAACCATAATATTCAAAATGAATGGGAACTCTTAGGATAGCATGACGCATAAATACTCCAGCACCAGTACCTGGTTGACTTCCCAGGTGGCAGTAATGCACCTTAACCCTGACACCTGTCCAAAAAGTGGGCACAGCACCCTGACGAAGAACCATGACTTCCGACCTCTGGGTAATTTGTTTCTGCAATTTTAAATCATTTTTGAAAGAAAATCTGAAAAACACAGTAGTGTAGAAGATATAACAAATGAGAGAACAACAGAGAGTGCAACAAAATGATAAATCAACAGATAGACAGACAGACAGACATCAAAAGTAAGAAGATTTATTTTTACTCTACTGAGCACACCTACACTGCCACTATCAAGAACATTTGTTTCAGGCCATCATGGTCACCAAACTGGCATCTCAACCCTGGCACAAGCAGATACCCATGAGGGTGCAACACAACCACTGGTAACATAGGCGGGTGGCAGACAGACAGGGGCCTACGAAACAGCTTGCGACCATAACCAACAGTGGCTAGAGAACAATGAATGCAATTATTGAAAAGAACACAGTCCAAGTCTGAAAGTCCTTCCCCATCATGTCTGTTTACTCGTGAGGGGGTTTGTGGCAGGGCACTGACCTCCCTAACGCCAGCGGTCCTTAAGAAGTGGTCCGTTGTCATGGTTTTCCTCCATCAGGGATGACAAGTGTCCAGCTGGAAGGGCTTTCCGGGCCACTGATTACCCGACTGTATTCTGCAGATCTGCCTGAGCAAGTCAGAACAGCGGGATGAGGGTGCGCAATGTGAAAATAAACCCTAGAGTGTGACGGATAGGTTTTCTGAAGGTTACAATGCTGAGGTAATATGGAAAGATTCGCCAGGGCTTGAACAATAATAAGTGGTGAATCACAGCTTTCATGGACCATTAGGAAGGAATTCCTTTTTTACTGCTTTTTTGGCTGCTGAGAACCCCAGACAACCGTTTGGGAGGGTGTTAGTGGGCAGCCTTTTAGAGGATAGGTGGGTCTAGCAGCACGGTACCTGCATAGCCAAAACTCTCGGCAGCTCCTTGCAGGTGCCGTGACGCTCCGGTGGGGAAAGAATCCACTATGGATTCCAGCTGAAGAAACAGCTCCAGTTTAGTGTCGTATCTTGTACGGTAGCTGAATTTGAAAGGGCAAAGGCGAACCGTTTCCATAGCACAGATTTCTAGTACAGTACTTGTTTTTTGCAGATGAATAGTGTTGAAGAGTCTCAGCACTAACAACGAATAATAGGCAGCTTTTGTGAGAGTGCCTGTGTCAAGTGTTGCACAGAGGCAATCCGGCAACCGAGGGGGGCGCCTGCACTTGTCCACCTTTGAATTGCATTTATTCTAGGGAGCTTACTTGCTGTGTGTGCGGAGGCACATTGTGCATAAGCACAGAGCTCCTCTGTATTGTGTTGCGCAGAAGAAGGTGGAGCGGGAGCAGGCGGGGTGTGTGGTATGAGTTTGATGTAAGGGGTGTGAGGGGTGCCAAAGTGCTCCAGAACTGCAGGGGAACTCCCTACAGATCCCAGCTGCTCAAGTCTGGCTGCAAGCTGCAAGCAAGTGCCAGGCTTCTTTTGGCCTTCCTGGAGGAATTCCAGCCTGCATGGGAGAAGTAGGAGGGAGGCAGAGAAACGCCAAAAATAATGTCTGGGACTATATAAAGTTAATCTCATAGGTCAGACAATGCTGAGTCATAAAGAAAGCAAACACTTGGTTTTTTTTTTTTTTTTTGAGGACCCGATTTCATTTGTCTTTAAAAGAAACAAAGATCTGATAAACTTGCTACTTCTTATAGTCATAATAAAAGGAAACTCCTACTGGTCTAGAGCATCAACACTAGATGTTTCCAAATAACCAGTCAGTTCTACAGTTTCTCTGGGGGGCTTTTACATCTGACACATTCTTACATTGACAAGATCTTTCAAAAGCATTAAAATACTCCTGGCTCTGATGACTCATCCCTATACAGGTCCTTATTGGTACAACTGAATCAGAAGCTTCTGGCTTTCCTACAGAAGAATAGCATTTATCTGGAACCATTTAATGCAATATTTGTTTAACAATCATGGGATTGAATTTATTTTATTGAGATAATTATGGCTTTTGTTGAGCCGATGGTGAGGATAAGCATGTGTTCCAAGCCATTAACTTGTGCGCTTGTTTTGGCAGCGGCTGTACTTGTTTGATGCAGCTCACTTTGTAAATGGTGATAGTGCACAGTAAACTATAACACTGAAGGATTCCACAACATGTTCTGCCGCTTATATTTAGTCCAACTGTAACAAAGAGTTAAAGTTCTCAACATGTACTCAACATGTTTAAATGTATGTGTTCATTATATTTAAGTTTAGAGTGGCAGCCTAAATAAACAAATATCAAAGTAAAACAACATCCTGTTTAACTGTAGTCGTTATTTTCACTTTAGTATTATTTTGAAGAGCTACCTGAGGTTATGAAAATTATGGACATTTGCTGAAACCATAACAACCAAGCAAACAAGTTGTTTCTGTCATTATAAAGATTTTTTTGACAGCAAATAAAAAGACATATGCAAATTTCAAAACAACTTCGAATCTAGAAGATGCAACTCATTCTTAGTGACTTTCCAGAGAATCTTAATCCAAACCAGCACCAAAGTATTCACTTCCCCTTCCTGAAGAGTTGCTATTTCAGAGTTGCAAGTTTCTTTCTTGAGCATGTGACAAAGATATTGCTATTAGCATACCGCCCTTTCCTTTTGTGTCTGAAATATATCTGATAAGAATAGCCCAGGCTGATGCCGCTGAATTCCCCTCGTGCCGCCTGCACTGTTGCCTCCGGAACGGCCTGGGCGGTGATCGTGGCACTTGGCAGAATGTATCACTTTCCCAAAGCTCCACAGAGGATGCCTTTCCTTTGGAAACCAGGTAATTCTCGCCTGGAATTAAACAATTGACCTGTGTGTCATCCAGGCGTGACCACGCTTTAGCATTGTTCCTGAAATAAGATATATTTGTCCCTTTAGAATGAGCACGATCAAACTCTATCCTATTCGGCCTCGTACTCTCTTGTTATTCTACATGCTGCACGCTTCCCCTCTATTGATGAACATGTTTCCAGAATCTCTTCCTGACTTGTCTGTGACGTCAAACACCTGTATTGCATTTATCATGTTGCAAATAGAACAAATGAGGAATAGAAATGCTGATGTATTGCACACTCAGTAACAATTAGTGCTAATATCTAAGGAAACGGCACAATGTTTATGGTTTTCCATTTGTGTTAGATCCTGACCCAAATGCATACATCAAAATGTCTGCACATACAATGGAGGCCAGCTGGTAAGAGCTCAGATGGTAGTGAGCAGTTGGATGAGAAAACTATTTACATTTGTGCCATGACCCAGATGGTAGTGAGTTTTGACCACAACAGGTAAATTAAATTTGCCAGGCCAGAATTTTTTGGTTGTAATGTGAGGTAAATTAACAATTTTTTGATTATGAATATTGTTGATAAGCATTAGGAAACACTGGTATTTAGGCAACGTCAACACTACCATGTATTCCGCCTGTTTGTTTCCGCTTGCCTTCTACTCTTCCCTCTACACGTACCATACACATGCTTGATGTCATAGTTTTTTAAAGACTTCTGGTGTTGACACGACAAAGCTGGCATTTTCAAAAACATCCACTTTGTAACTCATTTTCAAATTAATGCATTTTCAGTCCCAAAATTCTGTTGTTGTGGAAACAAACAGGCAAAACGCATAAACATTTTCTTTTTTGGCTGATAACTTTGTTGTGTAAATAGCTCCAGAGTCTCAAATCTCGCCCCCTAAAACTCATATGGAGTTGGTTATGAGATACAAAGGATCTTTATAAAAAGAAATTGTATTAATTGATAATCTATCCCTGTTTATAATCTGTGTGAAAAGGCATAAAAGTCTGTTGCTATTTTCACTACTTTTGTATGTATAAAGTTTGAAGTTTCCCCAATGAACTAACATTGATTGCATTGTTTATTTTACATTCACGCTTTATTTTAAGGTACAATTCACACAAATAACAACTTTTAGCTCAACAAACTACTACTTTGCTGCTTATTAATAATTATTATGGTACCGTAATATTTGGGTTTAAGTTTAGGGATGTAGAATAAGAACATGCACAATAATAAGAACATGCACAGCCAGTAATGGTAATGGCTTTAATGGTCCCTATTTTAAAGTGTTACCTTATTGTCTCATTATTTTTATTTAAACTCTTAGCAAGTTCACACAGAAGGTCACGATTTCACTGCTGATCAGAGCAGTGACTGAATACGTATTAATCTGCATATACATTGAGGTTTTGGTGACAGATCCTAAGCCAAGCCATTTTTTCCAATGCTAGAGTTACTGGCGATGGCGGTGATAAATGTTCCGACACGCAGAAGCATGGAAAAACTCATTTCCTCCTTGGCTGAAAAGCGCCAAGCCCCCAGAGACCCATCAAGACTGACCGGCGTGGACACGGGGGCGCGAGGGGGAGACAGAAAAGATAACCTAATCATCTCACTCTTTCAGATGAAGCCATCATGAAACCATTCAATCAGTGCCACCACAATGAAGCTTCCAAAACTTCCGCAATGCACTGTAAACTCTGAAATAGCTCCATACACCAAACTGAAGCATATTCCCAAGATCACTAGTCCTTTTTAGCAATTAGCAGCCCCCAACTGTGTGTTAACAGCCTCTGAGGTGTGCGTTCCCATCAGACGCTGCTTTGTTTTTCAGCCCACCACATTGTTAAAGAAGGTTAACTCACTGCACCGGCCCATTTGAGCAGGACTCGCCAGAAAGAGCCCACCCTGATGCTGGCGGTCATGCAGGAAAGCTGAAAAATAGCATTTACCTTCAGCGCTCATGCTAACATGCTGAGAGCTGCTGTTTGTCTAGATAACAAGACAGAGGAGGAAGGAGAAACCAAGAGCATGCAAGACAAGTGGATGTGAAGATATTCTGTAGTATTACTTTGCTGAAGTATTTCACATGTGGTGGTCGGGACGAGGACTTCAATGCATCTTACTAATGTGCATTATATAATACGGCTAATAGCTAATAGTATTGTAATAGTTAGCTAATACTTTACTTGATGTAAATAATGTATTGTGACAGATTTGAATGGCTTATATATTTTGTATATTGTATCTGATTTCATTTCTATTTAATACATTAGGTATTATATATATATATATATA
>CAIGQW010054212.1:10493277-10508415 GCA_903798125.1 Danio choprae | reverse complement strand
TATTATTATTATTATTATTATTATTATTATTATTATTATTATTATTATTATTATTATTATTATTATTATTATTATTTTCCTTTAGACAATCACATGCAATTAAATATTTAAATATTTAAAACAAATGAAAAAGAAATACAAATAAAAAATAAATAAATAAAAACATCTTCTTAAAATTATTCAAAAAGTCTGCATTGTAGGCTTAGATATACATTAATGATTGAAGAAAACTACTTATAGGGTAATTTCAGCATCAAAACATTTCCTCTTTAAAATATTATATAATTAGAAAAAATGTTTATATATATATATATATATATATAGTGCTCAGCATATATGAGTACACCCCATTTTGAAAATGAATATTTTTATATATTTCTCTGTGAATATGGGTAATATATATTGGTGCATTTGAACAATACAGATTTATTAAACAGATATATTTATTAAAATAATATTTTAGTCACAGAACATCTTTAGAAATGGAAAGATAATACAATTAAATTCATGATAAATATTGAAAAAAAAAAATACAAACTACAACATTTCAACAAAATGTTATATATTTTTTAGTTTTTGAACATTTTATTTAATATTTTATAAATTTAATAAATTTAAAATTTTAATAAATTTGGGCTACTAATTTTTGAACCATTATTGTAAGTTTTTTGTTAGATTAGCTCCAGATTTGGCTTCAGTACTGAGTAAACTAATGTATATGCACAAATATAATATAGTAAAGCATCATATAGAAAATATACATTTAAATAAGAGATTGTGGGGGGTGTACTCATATATGCTGAGCGCTGTGTATATGTATATATATATATATATATATATAAAATGTTATTATTATTATTATTACTTTTAATAGTGTACTGGGAAAAGTATTATTATTATAATTATTATTATTATTATATTATTATTTTCCTTTAGACAATATTTTTTATTCAACTTTCAATCACATGCAATTAAATATTTAAAACAAATGAAAAAGAAATATAAATAAAAAACTAATAAATAAAAACCAAAAAGTCTGCATTTTAGGCTTAGATATACATAAATGATTGAAGAAAACTAAGTTAATGGGTGATTTCAGCATCAAAACATTTCTTATTTACAATACTATATAATTAGAAAGAATGTTAGTAATTTTTTTTTAGAAAACGCATCCACAAAAGAAACAGTAATCACATTTAAAATAACTGTCAACTCTAAAAATTCTGCTTCAATACATTCATTCATTCATTCATTTTCATTTCGGCTTAGTCCCTTTATTAATCTGGGGTCGCCACAGCGGAAAGAACCGCCAACTTATCCAGCATATGTTTTACACAGCGGATGCCCTTCCAGCTGCAACCCATCTCTGGGAAACATCCATACACACCCATTCACACTCATACACTACGGACAATTTAGCTTACCCAATTCACCTATACCGCATGTCTTTGGACTTGTGGGGGAAACCGGAGCACCCGGAGGAAACCCACGCCAACACAGGGAGAACATGCAAACTCCACACAGAAACGCCAACTGGCGAGGCTCGAACCAGCGACCAGCAACCTTCTTGCTGTGAGGCGAACGTGCTACCCACTGCGCCACTGTGAGGCCATTGCTTCAATACAATTTGGGGTCAAAAAATGGACAACCACAACTGGTATTTTTGAAAGAAATTTTAACCCAACGTTTGAGTTTGTCCATATTATTTGCTTTGAGTTAAAACAACTCAGCAATTATTTGACAGATATGAAGCCTTTATTCTATCTGAAATAGAAGAAACCCTTTTTCCACTCCCCGTTTCATGGAACTATCTACTAATGCACTTTTCCTACAAGTTCACTTGTGTTTTGACTGTCTTGACACTTCACTTAGCGGGTGACGATAACTGTTGTCGTACAAAGTGAGCTTCTTGTAACACTGTCTATCCCCAGAGACACGTCTGTCTGAAGTCATGGGGTTCAGCGGCACCAGACACCCTCCAGTCCAGAACGAGACCCTCAGACGGAGACCATGCCTAATCTGAAGCTGCCAGCAAATACAAATACAGTAAGCAGTTCGCACGAGAGCAATCCGCTATTCTGCTCCATGACTGATGCACTTAAAACAAGAATGAAGCTCAATTTCTTCACTACCTTCCATCTTTCTTCCTCTGCCTGAAATTGCTGGATGTCCTGAATATTCATAACTTTATTTTTTTTCTAATAAGCATGCAAAATGGATATCAGAGCGCATTGGCTGCCTGACAACAGCAGGCTCTGTGACAAAGAGCGTCTGGAGAGGAAAATGAATGAAAATGAGAAAAGGACAGAGAGAGTCAAGACGACGGCCCGGACAGTTCAAAGGGTGCATTCCTAGCATTTGACAGAGGGTAAATGATGCATTTCAAACTCGCATCTATTTCCTCTGTTTTAACGAAGTCGACCGTGAATGCTACTGATTCGCTAGAAATGTTGCTAACTGGTCCCATGACAGTAAAGACAGCTAAAAGTTGTAAAAACAAGCAGAAAATATTATTATTTAATTTTTTTTAATGCGAATACAACATTTAAAAGGATTATTGAAAATAAATCACAAAAATTACAAGTTTATCACAAAAATATCACAAAATTGTCCAAAAAAGTCAATTTCCACCACAAGATAAACTTTTTACAACATTTGTATCGAACAATTCTGACTTTTTTGTCTTCTTTGTGAGAATTGCGAGATATTAACTTGGAACTGCAGGATAAATAACTTCTGAAAAAGTTAAAGAGACTAAATTTTGATTGTGAAAACATGGAGAACAATAACTGAACTATTGTTATTCACTGATACATGCAGGTCTTATAAAGCAGTTGCTGTATTTGTAGACCTTAAACAAACAGATGTGTTGCCATAAAAAACAATCCTGTTATATTTCCTGTATTTAAACATATGCATGCAGGTGTGTATACACACACACACATGCGCACGCACACACACACATACGCACGCACACACATACGCACGCACACACACGCACACACGCACACACATGCACACACGCACACACACACACACACACACACGCACACACACAGACACACACACACAAATATGCAAATATGATTTTTTTTTAAAACTGAATAATTTGCCAGATGGTCAGAATACTACTAATAAATTTTATTTACAATTTAACATTAATGTTTCTATTCTTTTTTCCCAAGATTAACAGAATTTAATCTTGGATATTTTCAACACACCTTTAAACATAATAGTTATGATATGGTGACAGTATAATATCTTTCTAGTAATTTTGCAAGATACTATACTAATTTTCAGCTAATAAAAAAAGTTGTTAGGTTAAATAAGTTATTAGGTTAACTAGGCAAGTTAGGTTAAATAGGCAAGTTATTGGATAACAGCGGTCAGTTTTGTAGCTAAAAAAGGACAAAAATGTTTAAAAGGGCTAACAATATTGACTATATATTATAATATTGATAAAAACTGCTTTTACTCCAGCCAAACTAAAAGAAATAAGACGTTCTTCATAATAAAAGCTATTATACAGTAGGAAATATTGTTTAAAAAATCCTTAAAACAGCACTTGGGAAATATAACAAACAAAGCCATTGGTCCCACTAACTATCCCAAAACCCCACTTCCACTCCTTACAGAAAGCAGGAATCTGCTCCCAAATCGGCTCTAAATCTATCTGGTCCACATTTATCTGTCTTTTGTTGCCAGTTCTGAGACTGCTGAATGGTGCTGGGTCACAAGGGCAAGACGTCTATTCCTGCTTGGGCTCAGGGGGGTAGAGAAAACATGGCGGGCTCACCGGTCTGATATTTTTGGAGGAGCGAGGACCCCCTTTCACCCTCCCTTTTCCTTTTCCTCTTTTTTAAAACCCAAATAAAGTATGTGATGGATGAGCGAACAGAGGCGACACCTCCCCCATCAATCAGACTGAGGCGAACCCCCTCACGGCCTCTGGAGGACCAATCCACGCGCCCCCCACATCACACACATGCACCGTTTCGGCGAATCCCGAAACAAAATTATGTACAATTGCCATAACCCAGACAGGAAGGGGAACGGGTGAAAACGGCCAGGAAGAAAGGAAGAAAATGAGAAAGGAGGAGATGCAGGCAAGAAAAAAACACAGCAGCAAATGGTCCTGGTTAGCAGCAGCAGAACAGAGGGGTCTTCTGAGTCTCTGGGCCGCAGGGGGACCAAACTCTCCTTTATTGTACAGGGGTGTGTGTTCACCATGGTGCATGTGTGCACACACACCAACTACAAGGAGGTGAATTCCAACAGAGTGGCGTCATCAGGAGAAAGGCAACTGGTGCAGGAACAACATACCTAGCACCAAGACACTTGAACATGAAAAAACACTGCACAATTTGCACACGCTTATTTGAAAGGGAAAAATTTAATCATTTCAGGCTCTCGCAGCACATGGGGTTTTCCCCGAACTGTATAATACAATAACGGCAAAGTTCTTGCTAGCCACATTGTTCGTTTTCTTACACAAGTGTCCGTAACTATCACCATGTGCAAAGATGAAACAGCATTAGCTCCTCCACAACAATGACTATGAAACATGACAGAGAGGAACAACAAACAAACCCCCAGCAGATCCAAAAGCTTGGTCTTTTCTGCCCTCTCGGAGCAGGCGGAGGCGTAGGTGCCCGCTGGAAAACTATTTCCAATAACTGTTTCCACACCTTGCTGTCATCCAAACTGCGGGACTATTATAAACCACAGAGAACAGAGAAGGCATTGAATGATTAAAATAGATGGACTCGAGGTGAACTTCACAATAAGTGGCTGAAGTACAATGACATTACGGCTGTACCAAGTTTACCCAGCCAAGCTCAAAGGTTGGCGTCTTGGTGAAAGCAGGTAGCATCTTCCTAAGGAATGCGTACCTGGAGATTTACAAAGGTCAGTCAGGTGATGTTGGGGCCAAAATAAAGCCAACACACTATACAAGAACTAGTGAAATGTGGGTAACGTTTTGCAGTTAGGAGCATCCACTCTCAATGGTGAAGCACTGCATGAAGCACAGATCACACAAAAGTCACTTTCAGACCAAGTAATGTTTTGTAGGTCAGTAAACCAAAAGCAACTTGGACCCAATACAAAACTCAGTGGGACATCTAAGGACTTCAATAGATTTATATATTGTATGTTCAATAGATTTATATAGTGAATGTTCTTCAATAGATTTATATTTGGGCAGTTGTGGCCTAATGGTTACAAATTCTCATTACCCGCAATGTGTGTGTGTGTGTGTGTGTGTGTGTGTGTGTGTGTGTGTGTGTGTGTGATTGTGTGTGTGTGTGTGTGTGTGTGTGTGTGTGTGTGTGTGTGTGTGTGTGTATGTGTGTGTGCGCGCACGTGGATGGGTGAAATGCAAATCACAAATTCACAGTATAAATTACAATACTTGGCCATCCTGTCACTGAAAAAAAATAACTGGATTTCACTCATCAAACTTCCTCAAAATGTGTCTGAACCTTTATCTGATCACTTGTGCTAGAAACACCAATGTCATGGGTTTAATTACCATGGTATGTTTACCTTGAATGTAAGTCGATTCAGACAAAAGTGCATAAATGCATAAATGTAAGTAAATGTTGCAGTTCGTAAACATGACCTTTCCAATATGACTTGATCACTGTAGCATTTATAAATATTTATTTGTAGAAGAACTAGAGGTTATGTGACATCATTCAGAAGAAAACCTGGACAAAACCGTTGAAGTTCATTTCAAGAGCTCAAAACAGCTTGTCAAAGTGAACTGTCCAGAAATGCTACAGCCGGTGAACACCTTCGAACAACCTTTGGTGATTACTTAACAGGTATGTGTGCTCTGAGAAATTCGCTAATCATGCACCACTGCTCAGGTATTTCAAATGTTTTACCTCAGGAACAAAAAAAGAACTTTGCTATAAGTAAACTGGGGACTTGAGTGTTGCCCACCCAAAACAGGAGTCCTTAGAATTCCAGGTGACAACGGATGAGTCTGTTTGTTTAGAATCGGAGGGGAGACCATATACACACAACATTAAATGATGGCAAACAGCTGCAAACATTTTCCATTTGAAGTGAAACATTCCTCCAGAAGGCCCTTTCTACTTTCTGCAGGCTTCCTCTCGTTTCCATGTGGTATTTGTCCCCAGCTGAGCTCCAGATACTGCAAGAGCTGCAAACTTTCCCAAGAATACCATCCAACCGCATGGCGTTCGCTCATGTTTTCTCTCACTCTTTCTCTGTCCACCTCTATCTCTCTTGTTGTGTCCTTCACTCTCTCCTCCAACAGGACTCTATTGCTCCGAGAATGCTGCTTCAGCGGCAACACTTAGCATTTGTTTCGAAATGTCAAGTTACTGTTTGCATTTCCCGTAGGAACTGCCTTATTCATTTTTATTCCTTATGCTTGTCCAAACCTGGACACATAGATCAAACTCTGACAGTCAGCATTTGCTTTATCTTTTTTCCTAATGGCAAAATATGATCCGTATAAAAAAAAAAACACTCCACTGCTCTCTGAGGCTAACATGAGGCTAATCATCTCAGTACAATTATGGAAGGAATAATATTGTAAGTTGTTAAATTGTCATTGGAACTCAAATTCTCAAAAAAAATGTTATCATAAAGTATTCCATCCACTAGAGGGTGATGTCTGTAATCCCCAAGTCTGGGATGAGAGAGACACTTTATAAGTGCTGTCATGTCATTTAGAAATATTCATGCTTCTATATTCCCATAAATGTTACACATTAGGGAATAAAATCATTTCCATTATTGAGTCAAACTGCAATAATAATAATTATCTTCTATGCAGATCCAGATGGGACAGTAGTTTTTACTTGTTCTGCAGACATTTCTATGAATATGGCCTCAACACAGTTTATCATGTAAATGCAAACACGGAAGTACAATGGTTACAGTAAGTGCCTGTTTGAACTCACTGAACTGTAAAATGTGTGGGCATGCAAGTTGGTAAAAACTAAAAATAGTTTTAGCTTCATCTAAATTAGACAATTTGATAATGTGGGTGTTGTAGTGAAATCTTTATGTTTACACATCACAGGAACCAGGAAGACCTAAGAAGACCTAAAAAGCTAGTTTAGTTTGACAGTCATACAAAACAAGAACAAAAGTTTCTCAGAATAGTATAAAATCCCCTCTTCAAGGGTGTGCAGTGTGAGAAAGGCATTGTATTGTAAGACTTTCAACTCACCACCTTTAGAAAGTGAAAATAGAGTGAGTGAGAAAACAAGATGCTTTCTCGTGTCAAGAAAACTCAAATGAATAAGTCTATGTTCATAAATGAAATAGGGATAATGGCGGGGATGTTTAATGAAGGCATCGGTCATCTGTTGTAAACATGGAATTCACCTGCTCACTCGATGAAGCCACAAGGTATCCAGTGAAAGAACTTCATGAATGTTCTTTGTTCATTGTAAGCATAATATGACATCACATTGTGTTTAGCACTTCTAATCTATTTTGATGCATTGCTCCCAAAATGCCAGCCAAGTGTGAAGCAAATATCACTGCTGAATACTGAATGGTGTGTCCATTGAGTTCTTGGTGACAGAAAGAATACAGCTCTTTGAGTGTTATTGTCTTAATCTACACTCGAATACCTCATGGTGATTTGATATTAGATATTTTGGGGGCACATTTATGAAACAGGACATTTAGTTGCATAAAAGCTGCATCTGAGGACATATTGTTCAAAAGACCTTCAGAAAGTGTTAATCTCTCTGCCCTGCTTCCCCCGGCATTCTTCTTCTATAGACAATTGTACTCTTACCCTAAAACAGGCTTTCTCTTCCACAAGACTGAATTGTATAAGATGGGACCCCCAGCTACTGTAGCTACATTTAGGTTTTAGATCAGGGGTTTCCAAACTTGTTCCTGAAGGGCCACTGTCCAGAGTTTAGCTCCGACCCAATTTAAACACACCATTAAATAATAAGATAATTCAGGTCTCCATTTTCATATGAAACTTCTGGGCAAGTGTGTTAGACCTAAAATTTACAATCCAGTGGCCGTACAGGAGCAGGATTGGAAACCCTTGTGTTAGACTTTATTCCACCCACCAAGCAGCTTGTGGTCAAAATGACATCAAAAATGCAAAGCAACTCAATAGTATCTGGATGCAGACTTGGATTTGCAAGCTGAGACTGCATTTCTCAGACTTGCAATGTCAGACACAATGCACTCATTGGAGCTAGTGACTTCACTGTGAGGGGTAGGGTAAGGGATGGGGTTAGGTGTGCCCATTAAAAGCATTGCATGTAGCTCACCTTGAATCTGCATCAAGTCTACATCCAGACCCCTTTCAAACAACATGATGTCAAAATGACATCAAATTCACAGCTAACATTCACAGCTAAAAACAAAAGTTGATTACAGGTCTGTCCTAATAGACACATACCAAATGTGCAAAACTGGAGTTGAGTACCACTGATCTAGACTGTATCCTTTACGACATCTAGATCTAGATCTAGAATCCATCACGATCCAGCTCATGAATATTTGTGTCATATAGAATGAAGGCAGTTTTGGTTTACTAAGTGGTTCTTAGCAAGGTGTACCTCATAAGTACTGTTTTTTGTCAGGTTAAGCCCCCTTTTGCCTTTAAAACGGCCTCATTCTGCCACATTCCAAATGTCCCATGTCTGATGATTTAAACTGTGACATAACACATTCAATGTGTTGTGTCTTTAGTAAAATGAATTTCCCACAAGTGCTAATTTGAGGGTGCTTTTCACACCTGCCTCATTTAGTTTGGTTGAATCACACTTGAGTTTTTTATTCCCATTTGGTGTGGTTTGTTTGGCAATTGTGAATGCAGCAATCACACTCTAAAATGTGGACCAAACAAGCGTAACAATAAACACTGGAGCAGTTCATATGTGGTGAAAACATGATCCAAACTCAAACATCACCCAATGGCAAAATGTACAGTCGTGGCCAAAAGTTTTGAGAATTACATAAATATTGGAAATTGGAAAAGTTGCTGTTTAAGTTTTTATAATAATAATTTGCATATACTTCAGAATGTTATGAAGAGTGGTCAGATGAATTACATAGTCCTTCTTTGCCATGAAAATTAACTTAATCCTGAAAAAATTTTCCACTGCATCACATTGCTGTCATTAAAGGACCTGCTGAGATCATTTCAGTAATCGTCTTGTTAACTCAGGTGAGAATGTTGACGAGGACAAAGCTGGAAATCATTATGTCAGGCTGATTGGGTTAGAATGGCAGACTTGACATGTTCAAAGGAGGGTGATGCTTGAAATCATTGTTCTTCCATTGTTAACCATGGTGACCTGCAAAGAAACACGTTCAGCCATCATTGCGTTGCATTAAAATGGCTTCACAGGCAAGGATATTGTGGCTACTAAGATTGCACATAAATCAACAATTTATAGGATCATTAAGAACTTCAAGGAAAGAGGTTCAATTTTTGTTAAGAAGGCATCAGGGCATCAAAGAAAGTCCAGCAAGCGCCAGGATTGTCTCCTAAAGATGATTCAGCTGCGGGATTGGAGGGCCACCAGTCTAGAGCTTGCAGGTGTGAGCACATATGCACGTACAGTGAGGCAAAGACTTTTGGAAGATGGCCTGGTGTCAAGAAGGGCAGTAAAGAAGCCACGTCTCTTCAAAAAACACATCAGGGACAGATTGATCTTCTGCAAAAACTTATGGCGAGTGGACTGCTGAGGACTGTGGCAATGTCATATTGTCTGATGAAGCCCCTTTCCGATTGTTTGGGGCATCTGGAAAAAGGTGAGCGCTACCATCAGTCCTGTGTCATCCCAACAGTAAAGCATCCTGAGACCATTCATGTGTGGAGTTGCTTCTCATCCAAGGGAGTGGGCTCACTCACAATTTTGCCCCAAAACACAGCCATGAATAAAGAATGGTACCAAAACACCCTCCAACAGCAACTTTTTCCAACAATCCAACAACAGTTTGGTTAAGAACAATGCATTTTCCAGCACGACAGAGCACCGTGCCATAAGGCAAAAGTGATATCTAAGTGGCTCGGGGACCAAAACGTTGAAATTTTGGGTTCATGGCCTGGATACTCCCCAGAACTTAATCCCATTGATAACTTGTGGTCAATCCTCAAGAGGCGGGTGGACAAACAAAAACCCACTAATTCTGACAAACTCCAAGAAGTGATTATGATAGAATGGGTTGCTATCAGTCAGGATTTGGCCCAGAAGTTGATTGAGAGCATGCCCAGTCGAATTGTAGAGGTCCTGAAAAAGAAGGGCCAACACTGCAAATGCTGACTCTTTGCATCAATGTCATGTAATTGTTGATAAAAGCCTTTGAAACGTATGATGTGCTTGTAATTATATTTCAGTACATCACAGAAATAACTGAAACAAACATCTAAAAGCAGTTTAGCAGCAAACTTTGTGGAAACTAATATTTGTGTCATTCTCAAAACTGGCCACTGGCCACGACTGTACTGCAAAATTTAAGCCTAAACCAGCTGCCTTCGCCATTTGTAGTGCATTACCAGATTGTTTTTAAGCTGTATCTGGGATTCATTTTCAAAATTTATGGTTTGTTCAAAGTGATGCATGCTAATTTTATTAGCAAACTTTACATTGCAGTCGTCTCTTTATACTAACAATTGTTGTGTTGTTTTTCAGCTTTTCCCTTATTTCTCTGTGTTTACTTTTGGGAGTTCTGTAGGAATATTTGCGCACGCTATTCATTCATTCATTTTCTTTTCGCCTTAGTCCCTTTATTCATCTGGGGTCGCCACAGCGGAATGAACCGCCAACTTATCCAGCATGCCCTTCAGCGGATGCCCTTCCAGCTGCAACCCATCGCTGGAAAACACCCATACACTCTCATTCACATACATACACTATGGACAATTTAGCTTACCCAATTCACCTACAGCACGTCTTTGGACTTGTGGGGGAAACCGGAGCACCCAGAGGAAACCCACGCGAACACAGGGAGAACATGCAAACTCCACACAGAAATGCCAACTGACCCAGCCGAGGCTCAAACCAGTGACCTTCTTGCTGTGAGGTGACAGCACTACCCACTGCACCACCGCGCTGCCCTTGTGCATGTTAATTCTCACCAATTAAAAAGAAGTTTAGGAAATACATTCAATGACACATTTGGCCATTGAGTGTTCTGGATGTTGTCACATGACTCACACATGACATTTTGCTTCATTTCAACTGGTTCAGACAGTTATGATTGTGATTGGCCGTGTATGTCATCGGTTTACCACTCTTCATCGCTGTTCACCAAGTGCAAACACAGATACACGCACAGTGGAGCATTTCAAAGCCTCGTCAATCAGTCAATCTATCAGCGGATCACTCATATATCAGCTCATAGACAGATCAGCTGATCAACACAGCTTTGAAAGGCTCCAGTGTCCATGTATCCGTGTTTGCACTTGGTGAGCAGCTGTGACGAGTGGTAAACCAATGACCTTCACGGCCAATTTACATTTATATCTGTTGAGCACGTGAACATAATGGCCAATCAGTGGTGTTTAAGAACGCGCTCAGCAGTGCTCAAATGTTATTGGGAAATGACATTTATACTTATTTTTTCAGTACTGATTGGTACCAAAGTCGATACTTTTGACAACCCCATTACAATGTATCATTTGTTGCCTTTGGTGTAAACCAAATGATCCCAACAACAAGTGTGAAAACACTCTGAGATACTGTCACCTTTCTAACAGTCTTACTATTCTCCTCTGGCACCACCATATTGACCCAGAGAACTTCCATTCACTTGATAATTTCTCATTTTCAGACTATTCTCTGTAAACCCCGGAGATAGCTGCACGTGAAATACTGAAATGACCAGTTAGTCTGGCACCAACAAGCATGCCACGTCTCCAACCAAGCCACCTAAATCATCTTTCCTTTCCGGTTCTTATCCTACATGTCTAAATGAGATGCTGCCATGTGGATTAACAAGCAGTCAAACAAGTATACCAAGTAAAGTGGCCAGTTAGCGTAGCCCACAAGTCCCTTCTGTTGCAGTTCCCATCAGATTAGTGGAGACTGATGGTAAAAGCACCACAGAAAGCCAACAGATGGACAAACTGACTGAAGCTCAGCAGCTGTGTGGCCGGTTTAAGATGTGGTTAGGCAAGACGGCAGGTGACATGACTACATAACAACAGTGTAGACACACATGAGCGGTAAACTGATGAACACAGTCAGGCATAGGCAGATAGGCACTCTTGAAATAGGTTTTAAATTCAGAATTCCCCTAAAATTTCAGCCCCCAGGCAAATAAACAGAGAAGGAAGTTAGAAGCAAATTCAAAAGGACACAAAATAATCATTTGCATTCGTTCGCAGGTTTCTTGAGCACTGAACTGTTGAAAAAAAAAAAAAAAAACAGCAACAAGCTCTCCAGCAGCATGACAGCATGACAGAGTCAAGACTAATTACCTTATTTAATTTGGCATCTAAGTTCCCAATTAAGTCAAAATATTGACAATCTTGACAATAATGATATCTTAAAATTCTGCAACTGTTCATTTTAGAATGGAGACATAACGTTATGTTAAAATTACATACGGGTTAAATCACAACGGATGTAAAGGAAATGCGCGGAAATGATAAAGTTCTTTTTATAGATGCTTTGATAATGTGATGAATTCTATGCCGTTATGGATATATATGTAGTCAAAATCTATAACCACATGCTTGAGTCATGCAAGTCTTGCTCATTTAGTTTGGTCAGTCATTGTATCGATCAACTTACATTTAAACAGAACTGGCTTTTATCTTCAGGGTCCATCTATGTATGAACTCATTTGAAATTGAAATTCATTTAAATGCATCCAACCTGTTGGCTGGAACTGGTCTATCTGCTTGGGCAATCAACAAGACCTCTTTATTTGCCTTTTTGATAATTGCAGGAATGTCTGGAATCGTTATCGTTAAAGAAACATGGTTTTCTCGATTACCCGGTAGGCTAATTGTCCGTGGCTTATGCATATGTGAGTCCTTGTGCCAAAAAATTTTATCGCAAACACAAAACCACTTTTTTGAGCTCCATACATGCTATAGACCATTTTGTTTGCACAAAGTGCTCAATTTGAACTTCACAGTGAAGGATTATGAATCATGTAAGACAACAATATGCAATTATCTCTCAAAACATTTATATATTTAGATTTATTTAAAATTATTACATGTATTTTAATAGAGAACTGTAGGATGTTAGATGTACATTATTTCATATAATACATTTAATATTGGCTTAAATATTTCCTCATTTTTTACTTTAACCTTGTTATCTTTAATTTCTAAAACTATTATACAGTTGAGGTCAGAATTATTAGCCCCCCTGTATATTTATTTACCCCAAATTCTGTTTAACAGAAAGAAGACTTTTTTTTCAGCACATTTCTAAACATAATAATTTTAATAAATAATTTATCATAACTGATTTCTTTTATCTTTGTCATGATGACAGTAGGAGTTTGCATGTTCTCCCTGTGTTGGCGTGGGTTTCCTCCGGGTGCTCCGGTTTCCCCCACAAGTCCAAAAACATATAGGTGAATTGGGTAAGCTAAATTGTCCGTAGTGTATGAGTGTGAATGGGTGTGTATGGATGTTTCCCAGAGATGGGTTGCAGCTGGAAGGGCATCCGCTGCGTAAAACATATGCTGGATAAGTTGGCGGTTCATTCCGCTGTGGCAACCCCAGATTAATAAAGGGACTAAGCCGAAATGAAAATGAATGAATGAATGATGACAGTAGTTAATATTTTAATACTTTTTCAAGATATAGTGTTGAGCTTAAAGTGCAATTTAAAGGTTTAATTAGTTTATTCAGGCAAGTTAGGGTAATTAGGCAAGTCATTCTATAACAGTGGTTTTTTTATAGACAATCTGAAAAAAATGATTGCTTTAAAGGGTTAACAATATTGACCCTAAAATTTATTTATTTATTTTTTTAAATTAAAAACTGCTTTTATTCTAGCCAAAATAAAACAAATAAGACTTACTCTAGAAGATGAAAAAACTATTATAGGACATACTGTGAACAATTTCTTGCTCTATTAAACATCATTTGGGAAATATTTGAAAAAGAAAAAAATATATATATTTAATAATAATTTTGGGGAACGTGGTGGCGCAGTGGGTAGCACAATCGCCTCACAGCAAGAAGGTTGCTGGTTCAAGCCTCGGCTTGGTCAGTTGGCATTTCTGTGTGGAGTTTGCATGTTCTCCCCATGCACACGAACACGGGGAGAACATGCAAACTGACCCAGACAGGGCTGTTATTAATTAATTAATTGAATCAAATTACGGTCAAATTATGACCATGCTATTTTAAACTTTTTGAGGGCAGAACATTTTGATTGACAGGTGAAGGGTTAAAGTGGGATTCGCTTTTTGCGCCAATGACAAGAACCTCGAAACCACATGCAGTATCGCCTGGTTCCAATAATTCTGAGAAAATGCCTTTGCTCATTCATTCTCCATGCAGTCCAAAAAAAAGTGTGTGTAGAATGGTAGAGTGAAGGGGCTTCTTCCCTGACTGCACTTCTCATTACACTGTAAATATGATGTGGTTTATAAGAGAGAGCCAGTGCATATGGTGTTGTATGTGTGCCGCTGTCTGAAGTGCGTTCAGAAACCACTGATACACACAGGGCTTTATTATACAGATCCAGACATGGACGGGGGCCGTTCTGGAGGGTCCAGGTTGAGTTTGGATTCATTTAATGATTGAGAATCCTTAACCCGGCAGAACTACTCTGAGTAGACTTACAGATAGAGACGTATAGACAGAGACAATACTGTAATATCATTAGAAGATTAGTAATGAGTTAACAATGGATAACTAACTATATAAGAATATTAATACATTGCATTATTATAGACCTTCTAGTTACCAGGTGAATCATGTGTGATCAAATTCTGTAATAACGGATATGTATTTATTCTATTTTAAATGAGTTGTATGGATAGTTATATCAAGATAAAAATTCTAATTATGGAAGACAAGTATTATTTAACAATTAAATTATAATAATAGACATAAAATATTCTATTTATATATAACAGATTATATATTTTTATGCAAATGATACAATGTATATATATATATATATATATATA
>CAIGQW010054212.1:10446865-10460934 GCA_903798125.1 Danio choprae | reverse complement strand
AAAAAAATTAAAAATACAGCTTTAAAAAACTCTTTTAAACATTAAACAAAAATACAACATCCAAAACAAATGTTATGATCATCCACATCCCCCCAAAACAGCACTTAACCACTTCTGTTATGACTTTCAAAAGTGCAGGAATTTCCTCAGGAATCGGCTTAAACATCACCTGTAGAGCAGCATCACCAACACATGTACGAACACCAGACATCAGGATGAGCATAGCACAGTATTTTCGCCTCATTCTGCCCGACATTACGAATGCAGCAGTTCCATCTAAAGGATGAAAGCGGAACTGCACACGACATCACCGTACAATTCCCAACCATTATAATGAATTCCCTTTATTAGATCTACTTGTGACACTGAGTCAACTGGAAATGAGAGTATAAAGCACGCAGGGAAGCCCCTAGTCAATGACTGCGAGTATTCAGAGCTCTGTCCTCAAAGGAATTCGGGTATGACTGCATGTAATTGACCAGAGGTCCTGCGAATCCCGTGTGTTTGTTTTCAATGGAATTTTCTCGGCTGAGAAACATGCATTGTGTCGGCCTGAAATGCAACTTGCTTGGTGTCTCATGTGCACAGAAACACATGTAGGCATGTACAGTTGAAGTCAAAATTATTAGCCCAAATTATTTTTTTTTATATATTTCCCAAATTATGTATAACAGAGCAAGGAATTGTTCACAGTATTTCCAATCATATTTTTTCTTTCCATTACCAAGTAATTGAGGAAAAAATATACAAGGGGGCTAATAATTCTGACTTTAACTATATTTACACTTTTTTTTTTTACTTCAGATGTTCCAAGAGTTTGGACCCAAATTCGTGTCTTTTTAACATTACCCAAAAAAAGGGCAATAAAGTGACTCAACATTTGAGTAAAGAATGTAAAACATTAGCAACAGGGGATTGTAGTGGTTTCACCCCTGATAAACTCCACTGAAAAACGCTCCTTCATGGCATGCCATTCAGGAAAATAATAAAAACATAGCATAGGGTGGTTTAATGTACTAAGTTGGCTAAAGTCCTAGAGTTCAGCAAGTCAGGACAGCACCGCATGGGAAAGTGCAGTCTTGCTATGCATGGCCTTCAACTGTAGAGCGAGAGTTGGACTTGACAGACGTGCACGGACTCATTCATGTCCACAGGATGCGTGCTGGAAAACCAGCTTCGACAAGGATAGTTTCGCCATTCATTATTAAAGGGCGAGTTCACCTTAAAATGACGATTTCCTCATTGTTTAGTCACTGTCTAATAAGGCTTCAGGGATAGTTCATTCATTCATTTATTCATTTTCCTTCAGCTTAATCTCTATTTCAGAGGTCGCCACAGTGGAATGAACTGCCATATTCCGGCATATGTTTTACGTAGCGGATGCCCTTCCAGCCACAACCCAGTACTGGGTAACACCCATACACACTCATACACTACGGCCAATTTAGTTTATTCAATTCAACTACAGCGCATGTCTTTGGACTGTGGGGGAAACTGGAGCACCCTGAGGAAACCCACGACAACACAGGGAGAACATGCAAACTCCACAGAGAAATGGCCCACCTGGACTCGAACCAGGGACCTTCTTGCCGTGAGGCAACAGTGCTCACCACTGAGCCAGTGTGTTGCCCTTTGGAGATTTTTGTATGAATAAGAGATGATTTTGATGATTCATTTGGCCACTGTCAAAATAATGAATTGGAATAATATGATAAAGTATTGGAAAGCCATGCAATTTGAGCAGTTTAAAAAACTGAGCATATTTTACAACACAGGCTCGTTAGAAATATGTGCTTCAGCCTACACTGTAAAAACATTACGTAAATTATGATTTTGAATTGCATTATGGCACCTTGATCTTTTGTCCAACATCTTTTAAGCTTGAAAAGTAAATATTGTCTGGGTTGATGTTGTATATTATGGTACAAAATCTTGTAATAAACTGCCAGTACATTTTCTGTTATTTAACAGACTTATTCATTCATTCATTCATTTTCATTTCGGCTTAGTCCCTTTATTAATCTGGGGTCGCCACAGCGGAATGAATGGATGCCCTTCCAGTTGCAACCCATCACTGGGAAACATCCACACACTCTCATTCCCACACATACACTACGGACAATTTAGCTTACCCAATTCACCTATAGCGCATGTCTTTGGACTTGTGGGGGAAACCGGAGCACCCGGAGGAAACCCACACCAACACGGGCAGAACATGCAAACTCCACACAGAAACGCCAACTGACCCAGCCGAGGCTCGAACCAGCAACCTTCTTGCTGTGAGGCGAATGTGCTATATTATTTCTTATACATTATATTATTTCAAACTGTCAACAAAAGTGACTGTCAACTTTTGATGTGGAAAATTCAACTTTATGGTTTAACAGAGCAGAGATCAAGGTCTCGTAATGGAATTCATAATAATAATAATAATAATAATAATAATAATAATAATTCCTTGCATTTATATGGTGCTTTTCTGGAGAGTCAAAGCGCTTTACACATTTTTGGGGGGAATCTTCTCATCTGCCACCAGTGTGCAGCATCCACCTGAATGATGCGACGGCAGCCATATTGCGCCAGACCGCACACCACACACCAGCTGATTGGTGGAGAGGAGACACAGTGATGAAGCCAATTATGATATGGGGATGGTTAGGAGGCCATGATGGACAGAGGCCAGTGGGCAAATTTGTCCAGGATGCCAGGATGTTAAACCTTTACTCTTTTTTGAAGGACATCCTGGGATTTTTAACGAGTACAGAGAGTCAGGACCTTAGCTCACTGAGCAATATAGAGTCCCCATCAATATACTGGGGCATTAGGGCCCACACAGACTACAGGTTGAGCGCCCCCTGCTGGTCTCACTAATACCACATTATAACTGTAAATAAGCGGATAATACAGAACACAAAAACGATTCATTTACAGATACTTTTACAGTGTACGATTTTCTGAAACTGCAAAAACGTACTTGTACATACGTTTGACTGGAGATTCTAGGTAAAATGAACGCTATGAGGCAGTATGATGGCAAAAACATTTGTTTCTTTTTACACTAATGAGATTTGACAAGTAGATATTTTATTGATGAACAAAAGTCTATTTTTGATCAGTTCTTTGCACAACACCAAATAACATATCACAAAACAGGGTAGCGGTTTCTATGATTTGTAATCAATCTAATACGTTTGCCTCACCTGTCTATCTCTATATCAACAACTGTTCCAGAAGCGGTCAGTTTGCTCAGTAGCTTACTTTGTACGGTGCTGTACTTACGATGCAGAGTGTTTTTCGAGCCCTGGTGAAGCATGATTCCATAAAAAAGATCAATGTTAATCAAGATAAAACTATGTGGTCGCGGTGCACTTTTCTCTTACGTTAGCATTTGAAAACACTATTGGTTGGGTTTAGGGATAGGTTTAGGTGATCTGACAAACCCTGACTTTTTTGATAATGTACAAGAAGGATGTGAATCTGAAATGTACAAGAAAGCATACACCAAGTATGTATTTTAAATTGGAAAAAAATTTTGCCAGCGTCCTCTAGATTTGCCATCTCATTTGTATGTACCTGGAGCAATGTAATTTACATCTCACAAAATGTGGGCTGAGGTTTGTATCCCTAATGAGCCTGGGCTGACGTTTTAAGGTTTTTATTACTGAAAATTTTACATGTGCTCTTACGAAGTGCTCATGAGAGAATAATCAGTGTTTGTTTTGTGAACAATTCTCTCTTTTGAATGAATGTTCCAGACTTGATAAATCCATAAATCTGAATGGCAGATCACAGCCAACATACATAATGTTCCTTACAAATTGCTGTACTAAATAATGGACACTTCCAAGGGCACTTTAAAATATTGATTTTGAAGAGTACAATATCAGGCCACTATAAAAAGCAATGGTAAAAAGGCTTGACCTCTATAATTCACCTCTATAATTTTCATCCACAAATAGGATAAAGACTTCAGAGTGATGACAAAGTTGTCATATTGAAGGGTTGTTCTATACCAACGTGCTAGGCTATTCAAACTAGGCTATTCAAAGGGTTCTCCGGAAAGAAACATTTTGAAGAGCACACGGTCTGGCCCAGTTTAAGCGCTGTTCACAGTACAGCATTTTCTATTTAAAACAGAGAGGTTTTTTTGCGGTTATGCCTTGTGTCCACACTACTCCAGAACCTTTGACCCGCAAAAAACAGAGCATTTTGAAAATGATGCAGATCTGTTTTAGTTTGAAAATGTCAGGGCTGCTTTTCAGTGTAGACAAACTAAAAAAACACAGATTTTTTAAAACAGAGGCATGGCTATGCTCAATCACTTTCTGACTGGGTATGATCTGGTCTATAATTCCCTGAATCATCAATTTATGTGCATGAAAAATCATTTATTGTGTTTAAATGCCAAACTAGACAAGAAGTGTTTTCATTCTAAAATGCTGTTTTAAAACAATAACACAAGTGTTATGCTGCATTAATTTCTAGACAGAATGAATCTGCCCCTAAAGGGCACATCAGAGTGAAAAAAAGCAAGCAAGCTTCGCCATATTGGGCTACTGCAAACTATTTTGATTCTGTGAGAATATTTCATTTGCAATGCAGGACTACACAAAAGTATTTTCTAAGGAATGGTCCCCTACACCAATCAACAACGGTTAATTTATGATGCTTTACTGGTGAAACGCTTCTCTACAGGGTCCAATGCAGTGAAAACAATCATGATTGCATTGTTTAAGGGTCAGTGCGAACTAAAGAGCTCAAAACTGGCCACTTCAGAGGGCTTTTTGAATGAAGGACTTGAAGAATGAAGTGCAAGGAATAAACGTTTTTAGACACTTTTCATCATCAAATGGAATAAACAAGATTGATTTGTCTCCGAAGGGCACATAGAAGTGGGACTAATCAAGGTCACCATATTGAATGTTTTATCCAAAACAAAGAGTTTAAAAATTCACACTTCATACAGCCCTTCAGAATGAAAGACACTTTTCACTCAAAATGTTCTTTCAGCATGTTTAATTTGTGATGTGATGACACAAGGACATGAAAATTAGTTCCAAGAAACAGTATTTTTCTCTCATTACTTTGAAGCTCTTGCTCTACGAAATGATTAGGGAATGAAGATGAGTCCCTCAGAACGGTACACAGGCAGTGTTGAGCCAGAATCAGAATGATTCATTTCACAAATCTGACTGATCTGGTTCGTTTCACATTAAAAGGAACTGAACAACTTTTGAAATTGATTAACTGTTAGTCACACAATGCTATAAGACTTTAGAAAACATCTTTATTTCATCTTTGGTTCCATGGCAAACATTAAACACACAGCCCTCACAGGCTCACAGCAGAAGGAAAGGTTGCTTACTTTCCTAAGAGTGAACTTTTATTTTCAAATGTGCAGTGTGCTGTTTTGATACTTTTTGCACCATTTTTGAAGCTTTAAAGATCTAGAAAAGAGCAAGCACATCATTTAAACATTCTATTTTTCTACAAACGCATCTTGACAGAATAAGGTAAACTATTTAAATTGCAGGTGTTGAACTCTGCACAGTTTAGCTTTAAATTTGAAATGGAAGTTAAGATTGTCAAATTGAAACAGCCCTGAAATTAGAAAATAAATGTAGGATAGTGCAAGTTTTCTTCAATTGGGAACTGATTGGATTGTTGGAAGATTGGAATTGCTAACAAAATGAAGGAAGATTGGCGAATGGATGAAGGCAGAGCAGAAACGAGACACGCCCTGATAGCCCCGCCCGTAAGGCATCCCATGTGACCAGTAGTGAAGAAAAAGTTGTTTCGAGGGGGAGAGAATGAAATTGAATCTGCCCTTATAATCTTTTACCAAATACCTTTTTACAAAATAATGAAGTGCACAGATCTGTAATTTATAACAAGCACTACTAATTAAATATAAAAACAAGAAGAGCATGTTTTAATTTTATTGTGACTTTAACCCTAATTAAACACACCTGATCAGACCTTCAGGCTTGAAGACATTCTGAAATACCACTAGATTTAGTCACTGAAGGGGTTTTTGCAACACGTGAGTCAAAAAGCCACCAGAGTGCCCTCTTGTGCATTGTTCTGTAAATACATAATAAAAAACACTTCAAAAATGGACTGAAAAAAAACATCCCCAGTACCCGTCCAGCAGAGCACCCCTTCAGCACACCACACATCTAATTGTGCCATTTACTGGAAAAGCAGCGACTGGAATGAGAACAATCTGGAGCTTGAGAGACGTCCGCCTCGGTATATCCCACCATTCCAACAACTGACAGCTTTATGGTTCACAACGCAAAGCAAGGAGAACAGAGCAGCTCTCCAAAACAGCTCAAAGTATGTTTTACATGCCACAGCTAGCACACAAAAAAATTCCCTTATGGAGAGAAACATGTGTTTTAGACCTCTTTCCAAAATAGGAAAGAAAGAACTTTTTTTATCTTAAGTGGAGTTTAGGAAGTTCAACTGGCCCGTTCAGAGGAGAGAATGCGTCAAGACAACAGCTGGCCTGCTGATGGGGCCTTCTGTTCCCCAATTCTGAGAAAGCTAGTAAGGACAAGATAGCTATGTCTGGCCAGAGGGAAATGACTGGAGGAAGAGATGAGACAGGGAAAAAGCAGGGGAGGAAAGAAAGCAGCTGGGAAGCTGATCTAGTCTGCTTTGACAGCACACTGCAGTAGCCATGCTCGCTGGATGGAGGCTAGGCCTTGCACAAGAACAGAACAGGGAAATGTGCAGGAGCCCGTGTGCACACACAGGAAACCCCAAATGAAGTCAAAATTTATAATAGTGGGATTATATAACAGGAAGCCATATCTCCATCTGCTCGAGAGCCAAGCCCTGGGAGAAAGGGGGAAATTACAGAATAATGCACTTCAGACGCTAATTCAATGCATTTGGCTCTACGGTTCAGTGACACCCAATTAGATGGCAGTGAATGGAGCACAGATAGCAGCTAATGCTTTTGTAGACTGCGGCAACTTTATCACCTGAAAAAATCTATCTGTACATTTCAAAAACCCTGTCCCTAAGGAGAAATGCGGAAATGTACAACCCTAATAACAGGACTTTCTGTAGTAATTGCAAATGTTATGGAGTAATTAAAAACGCTGAGGTTTTGCCAAAAACTTGCCCAGTATTTGTTAATCCACCTATATGCTCATTTATAAGGGTTGCATTCTTAAGTCCAATTTATATTTATCCCGTGTAACCCATGGAACATACCCTGCACAAAGCCGATGTCAAAAGAAAAAGTTTCTTTCTGACCTAGGTTAACACTGGAAACGTGTGTGATGCTATAGTAGCAGTAGTTCATTCAGGGGATAAAGAAATGGGATTTGGCCATGCCCATTGCCCTTGGCCCCGCCCACTCATCACCACTCTGCATCATAATGACATGTAGTTACATTTTTTATATTTTTAATAACGGAGACCATGATGTACACCTCAAAAATATAACTACATGTGGTGATGGCGCAGAGTGCAAGATCTGTAAATGGTTGGGTCAACAATGATAATGAGTGTGGGGTCGAGAGCTGTAGGGGTGGCCGGTGGTATGCATTTAACAAATGTTTGACAAAGGGTGTGCGACCATGATAAGACCACACCACTGTGTAAAAATCTACACTGTATAAAATGATTAGTTGATTAGTTTATTTGTGAGCAAAAATGATTACAATTATTTAGCAAACGAACTATGTGCATAATTCTCACTCACTCACTTTCCTTCAGCTTATTATCAGCAGTTGCTAGAGCGGAATGAACTTGTTGCATTTAAGGCAATGGGTTTACTTTTGTTTTTAAAGTAAAGTTGCTTCTTACAGTGTACCATGTGCACTCGATGCAGAAGAAAAAACTGGCCTTCAGTGTTCTCATAGGAGCTATAGCTATATAGTCTTCACTTACTGTAAGTTTTTCTTTTTTAAATGAACTACTGTCAATATTTTAAGAAGAATATTGCTAAGAAACCTTCACAACAGCATACTTAAATAACAATCAACACAGAGGTAATGCTATCGTCCCCTGATTATTGGAGTTTGTCAACTCTCAAGTTTAATAAACAACGTCCTACTCTGAAACAAAATCAGAGTTCGTTTTTCACAATGGCCAGCTAGTTTGCAACCATAAACAAATTGAAACAATGGTTTTAGTAAGAGAAGAATCAAGCATTTGGGTGATATTCTCACGAGATGACAAACAAAAGAATGGTCCAAATTCATCTGGAACCGTAGCCAGGCGCATGATTGAAGCAAGCTTCATTTCTCATGCTTTGTGACACTATATAGGCAATAGGACGAAATTAAGCAGCTACATATGTATGCTGGATGTAGAGAAACCCAAAATTGCTGTATGTAATGGAAATATAGCTTAATTCAAAGAGTAAAATCAAGGAAAGCATTCAATCAAAACCACCGTATAGTTAATCTAACCAAATGACGTAGGCTGACGTGAAAGGCTTTGTTGTTCTTTTGGAGCCAAACACTGTTAAGGGAGAGAGGGGAAAAAAAGGAGTCATTACAGTTTTATTGGTGTTTATGTTTTCTTGCTTTCTTCTGTGCTTTAGGGGTGTTGTCAAAGTCATTAATTGGACACATATGATGCAAAGTGTTATGACAGATAAATGCATTCCAACTGGGGGTGTGAGCAATCAAGAAGCCTTAAGACTTACACGAAGAAGAAAAAAAAAACTTCAACTGAAGCTAAACTGTTTAGATTGATGCCTTTATATTAGCTGCAACGCCTGTGGCCTTATCTAAGTGCAGTTCTCATCACATGAACCCAAAAACACCAATAAAGAGCACAGTTGCCTAGTTAAACAGAACATTAAGGTTCTGTGCATATTAAATAAACATTTTTAAAGTTAACATGATAAAGTTTTAGCCCAAATATTCTTTAAAATCTTATAACTTTATCTTCCAGTAAAACAACAATGTCTTCCTTGGTGATCCATGTGAAATTTCTCCAATCATTTTGTTTTCAAGAAACCATATCTCTTTATTATTTCAACCAACCCATTGGTTCCAAGCAACGGGTTAATTTTATTTATTGATTACACTCAGTTTTTATTAAAATACAAATTAAATAATCTGCTGCTATTTCTGTTTCACTGTAACTTAAAGTACCTATAAAGTACCAGGGTGGGACTACAATATGTAGCATCCGATGGGACAGTGCAGGATGAGTAATCAGTATTTTGGCGGGGTTCTGGTATGAACATGCACAATACTGACACTGAAGAGGAGAAACTGTTGAAATTTTTGTTTTTGTTTTATTCATTCATTCATTCATTCATTTTCATTTCGGCTTAGTCCCTTTATTAATCTGGGGTCGCCACAGCGGAATGAACCGCCAACTTATCCAGCATATGTTTTACACAGCGGATGCCCTTCCAGCTGCAACCCATCTTTGGGAAACAACCATACACACCCATTCACACTCATACACTAAGGACAATTTAGTCTACCCAATTCACCTGTACCGCATGTCTTTGGACTTGTGGGGGAAACCGGAGCACCCGGAGGAAACCCACGCCAACACAGGGAGAACATGCAAACTCCACACAGAAACGCCAACTGACCCAGCAGAGGCTCGAACCAGCGACCTTCTTGCTGTGAGGCGAACGTGCTACCCACTGCGCCACTGTGAGGCCGTTTTTGTTTTATGTGCTCACAAAAATATTATCATAGCTTGATAATATACAGATTAAATCCCTGGTCTGTTTTGAAGATTTTGTTTTTGGTATTTTTTTTGGACAAGTTGGATACCTTGCTGTCTATGGAGGATGAGGGAGCTCACAGATTTAATCGAAAGTATCTTAATTTGAGTTCTGAAAATGAACTAAAGTCTCAAGTGTTTACAATGACATGAGGGTGAGTAATTAATAACATAATTAGAAATTTTGGGTTAACTAACCCTATAAGAGTAAATTAGCACATAAATCTCAAGCTAACATCCTCACAAAACGTGGGTTTTGATCTTAAATGAATATGTAATGACTTTATAATTGTTAATTATGTTCTACATTTGCCATGCTATCAGTGAAACAATACACGGATTAAGAGTCTACCATGTAAACAGTAATTTTTACTTACTTTAATCCAACTAAGTCATAATCGAACTAAACAAAAATTTAATTAAGACATGTGGAGTAGTCTGCTTTTAAACGCATTGTTGAAGTGCAGTTCAGACATGTAAACACCTTAAACAAACTATTACCGTTTTGTAGTACTTTTCGCTACATTTTGCGAAAGAGCGCACACACGGTAGTTGTCAGGCATTTGACGCAAGAGAGCACATTTTTGGTGCAAGCAGGAAACGATGACTATGCTCTCATCCAGTACCTCTGAGTTTGAAGCAGGGGCATGAATGAAACATCTTGATGAACGTCTGTTTGCATGCACAGTGTCATAAATTATATGCAGTTGAACTTGTCGCAAAATTTAAAAGAAATAACCAAAAATCACATATGGTGCCATGACAAACACAACCGTTGTTGCATGAAATGACGGAGGAAACTAGCGTTGAATGGTGACGTAATGAAGTTCATCGAACTATGTACTATAACTTGTAAAACGGGAACATGAAAGGAACATTCAAAAAGCAACTTATGTAAACACCTTGATCATATTATTGTCCTATTCAAATTAAGGCAAATAATTAGATTACTGATGTCCATGTAAAAGTAGTCATTGTCATGTGACCGTCCCTGCCATTCATAACTGTTTTTGATCTCGTTGATTTTGGACCCAATACATTTTTTTTCACCTTTTGTTTTTCATCCACTACATAGCAGGGAATTGTGTGTTTTGGATGCAGTCAGGAGCTCAAAGCTACAAAAGTCCAATTTTGACTTCACAGGGACGTTATGCTAACATACTTCAAAGCAAAGCTGCTGGCTAAAGCAGATGGTCTGCAACCATTTTGTTAACATACTATGAGGCTCTAGAAGGTCAGACAAGGGCTCTGTTAGCATTTTTGAACGTGTAAACTCAGGAAAGTAGCAAGATCAGCACCAAGCACCATACCAAAAATTTTTTTGACCAGCGGCTAAGTGGAAAAGCATGCTAGCTATGCTCTGGATGGGACGCAGGTGATGATTCATAGAGTTTCATCCCTCACCCAAAGGTGGGAGATACGCTACAGCTCGGCTTCCTGACGTGTTTCTGCAGCTGCCTAGCCGCAAATTTCATACACACATCTTTCTGTTTACCCTCCAGTAATACAATGTTTACATTAGTGGCTGATGTTCTCATGTAATGAGCGTCAGTACGAGTATACGCATCGCGTATATGACATGAACCTGTGCAGCATTCAAACCATGACCTGGATCACCTCACTTTTAAAGGGTGCACAATCAAGTAGCAAGTAGCATCTGTCCCTGAAGCCTAAAAATTACACCGGTGGCCTATAGACATATATGTGGTTAACACAGAAGAGGTTTTTCTGCCAAAGGTCTTTTCTCATTCTGTGCTGCCACCACCTGTGCATTTAAATAATGATACCAGTTTAGTAAACAAATGGCACAATCCAGTCAGTTATTTTAGAATTAAAATATATTTCTTTGTTTAATACACCAAACTGAATCCCAAACACAGGCACACATACAAGAGCCATTTATGGTTTGTTAAACTTTTAGAAAATCCTTGAAAAGTAAACATCACTTTACATAATCTACAGTATAACCTACATTTTTTAAATGGATGTTTTATACATTTAAACATGGATGACATCCATTACCAGAATCATTATAGAGAAACTATTGCAGCCTATGTTTTTATATGTTTATTTATATTGTATAAAAATGGATTGGAAAAAACGTTAATGTGCAGACTGGCAGCTATAGCCCTTCCCTACAGTTAAATAAGTGAATACTATTTTTTCACATATATGGCTTTAAATGTGAGGTTTTTAAGTAATTTTAGATAAAGCATAAATTGTGATTTTTTTTGTTACCAGATTGTATTCTTCTTTTAAATATATGTACTAATACATAATATTACTAATCAGTTTCTATAAGGATTATATAAAGTGCAATTATGCATTAGTAATGTATTCCTTGAGTACCGAATAAAGAAGCTTGTGCAAAAATCCAAAATGGTACACTGTAAAAAAAAATGCATGGTTCCACACAATCGATTTGTGTTAGCACAAGATGAAGATTAACATGATTATGTTAATTTATTGTTTTTTACTAATTTAAGTGGACTGAACATTAAACACTTAAGTTATCCCTCGAAAAAAATCAAGAATTGTGTGTTTCATCTTATTTTAAATAATCAGTTTGAACAAACAGCAAACGTCATTTTTGAGTGTATTACATATTAAACGGGTCACTAATCTCAGTGCTGGTCTCCCTTGCAGAGTCAACTACTGTACTAACTAACTGTACATACTAAGAGCTTGATTAGCTTGTTCAGGTGTGTTTGGTACAACTTTTGGCGACCCTTGTATTAAAGAATTAGTTGACCTAAAATGAAAATTCTGTCATTGATTACTCATCCTCATTTTGTTCTGATTCCCATAGACATAAATTTAGGTATTTTGGATGAAATTTGAGAGCTCCCTCATCCTCCATAGACAGCAATGGTCCTGATATGTTCAGAAAATGAACCAAAAACATTGTCAAAACATTCAATGTGACTTCAGTGGTTGAACTGTAATCCTACGAAGCACCAAGAGCACTTTTGTGCGCAAAACAAAACATATGCAAAAACAACTTTGTTGGCCAATGTTATCCGCTTCAAATCAGGGTGCATTTTTACTATGGCTAATATGACACTTGCATGTTCTGCTGCTCAGTCTAATGGCAATACATTGTACTGCCCGTAGTAAATGCCCCCCCTGATGAGGAAGAGAAAACGCAAAGGGGTCTCAGGGAATTGGAACAACATGAGGGTGAGTAATTAGTAACAGAATTTTCATTTTGGGATGAACTAACCCTTTAATCTAAATGCTGCTGTCAGCATTGTGGGCAACTTCAAGATGTTTGCTAAAGGTATACCATTCCATTTTCAAAGAGCGAAAATGAGAATTCCAGGGCCTTTAGCCTTGCATCCTAAAAGCATAAACTGGCCACACATTTGTAGCTTTCAGTTTAAGGGTACAGAAGAGCAAATGGGGAAAAAATAAGTTGAGGAAAAGGAAGGAAGTGTCTCTTCGCCAATGTGAAATATAAGGAGTTTTTTTTGAGGCCAGATGAACCGCATCTGTGCCTAATTCACAAGAGTGAGAATTGTTTCCCCATTGGGAAAGCACAAGGTGTGAAGACTTGCCTCTTCTGTCACCACCAGGTTAGTGTTTGGGTGGGACACAGCTCTCTCTTGGTCTGGGCAGGATTTCACTGAAAGCCTTCAACACTGTCATATGCAAGTGGTAGAGGAAAAGGCGTCTTGAGAAATGGAGACAGCTGGGCCAGCAGTTACGCAGTCAGAGTTTTCATCACTCTAGGAAGAGTTTGTCTTTGAATTCTGTGAGAAACACTGACCTGTAACACCAGATTTTGTCCCTCCTGAAACTCCATATAAAAAATCTGTTTTGTAATATGTAGTTATTTTAATAATTAAATCAATTAGGACTGGCTTTTTTATATTTTGTAGTAATCATCCCAAACATGATTCAAATTAAATGTTTAAATCTGTGACCATGAAAACCATTTTAAAATCATTGAATGGAACTTTAAAATCTTTTAGCGAGATTGTCCCCCTAGTGGCGGTTTAAATGTTTTACAATTGTATTATCAAATCATATTTTGTTCCTCTTTTGTCATCAAAATCATATTGTACTGCACCTGCTAGCTTTTTTGTATAGACCAAAATCTCATTGCAATGGTCTCATGATTATTTAAAATTTAAAACATAACCTTACTAACCAGCTTGATATGGCTTTGATTTTATTTCAATCTTACGCTGGAAAAGATTGTTTAAAAATAAAATATGTACATAAAAATATTTAGTTATATTTTCTTTTTCTTTTTTTTCTTTTTTTTTTATTCTTTCACCAGCAAATATCTGCTTATAGTCTTCTGTGAAAAAATAGATAATATTTTCTTGCACATTCTATGTATTATT